>JASAMV010007432.1:0-98122 GCA_030248065.1 Rhynchonema sp. JSB1_4
TCGGGTACTTCCAGATGTCGGGTGTCGGGTACCCCCCCGACCTCTAACCCTAGTCAGCGGTCCACCGGTCGGTGAATTACGGCCCCGAAATTTGCATTGGTGGTGCTGAAATTGAATTGTGCTACGGTGTCAATGTCGCAGACAACAAAGTTGCAACTTTGTGGGTGTCGGTTGACCCACTCAGTTGAAAAAACCCGCACACCCACACTTTTGAAAGAGCCACGCACCCACACCCACACACCGGTGGAGGTACCATACACCCACAGTCCGATCCCTCAGCCACTACACAACAAACCGTGCTGTGGCTGGGGGGTGGGGTGCGGTCCCCCAAAGGTCCAGTATGTCCCCCTCGCCCGCATGTACGTGTGTGTGTGTCCCCCGCACTCAGGTACGGTATTCAATATCTCCCCTCTCTCAAGGTATAGTACCTCCCCCTCAGAAGTAGCCACAGCACTGTCTGCAAACAAGAAACAACAGCAGCACATGTCAGCATCAGCAACACCGTCAATCAATACAATGAACGCGTTTGGCTTCGACGAAAACCTGTCGTCGCTCGAGCCGCCGTGGACACCGACATCGCCGAACATGTCAGTCGAAGAAGGAAGGAAGCGATTGTCGACGCTCGATCGACCCAAACTTCAACAATTGGCCAAAAACATGAATATCAAGGCGAATCAGAAGGTCCAGTCAGCAGATATTTATTGATGTTGTGCTGGGTATGAATAGAAACTACGTGCTCCACGCACATTATTACAGACGAGCCGTTTGATTGATCGTTTGGCAAAAAGAGCCACCGAGGAGCCAAGCGTTGCACAACAATTGTTTGGCAACTTCGAGCCACAACCGCCAGCACAACAAAATGAAACATCACCGACGGTGACCGATGGTGGATTTATCAGTGAAGATGACAACATGGTCAGTTCGAGCCCGAAAGAGGCGACGAGAACAATGGTTGGTGTGGTGTAAAATTAAATTATGTTGTGACCTGTGATGGACAAAATGAAGGCAATTACGTGCTCTATCGTGGCCGTTGGGCCGTTGTAGCTGTAGATGTGTAATAGTTTTTAATCTTAATTTCTTATTGTGTATTCATTTGCTCACGTTTTTTCGTGTTTATACCCCGGCGGAACTGAACTGGGACACAATTACAATTACATCGAATTGTGTCTTTAAGACAAAAAGGGATGCTGAATCCTTGTGTTGTGTGTTGTCAGTGCATTGGCTTTTGCAGCAGCCCAACGCAAATGTCGCTCGACCATCCATTGGTGATGTCCAGAATCCAACAGATAAAACAGTAACGGTATGTTTTGTTCATTGCTGCAACATAATTAGTCGCATTCGAAAGCTCCATATTCCAGCTGAGCACGAGTGCCGCCAATCGTGCTGTGCTGCAAACATCAGCCAACAACCGTAACTCGTCGTTCCTGACTGATGACGGTGCGGACGCCGCAACACCAGCTGGAGGTAAATGATCAAGATCAACACACATCTGAAACATCTGGGCAAAGCTCATCGACAACGATTAGCCTTCAGCTTCAGCCGAACACAACAACGATTCAAAGCTCGACAGCACGTTCACGCCACCCGAGGGCATGGTGCGCACGCCCAAGGATCAACTACCGATTGTGACCAGCTCGGAATCGAATGAACACGCTGCTTCGGCTGGGAGTGAACGTCGATCACAACGATCCGTCCACAAGAATCAAAATAATGGCAATAAATGTTGGTACTTGTTCGTCATCGTTTGCTGTTCGACGAACATCCAGTCAATATGAATGTATAATTTTAGCTCATCGTTCAACACCTAAACAAAGACCCGCATCGGCCAGCAAAACCTACATGGTCGAGCAACCCAGTGCCGGAAAGAAACAGCATCAAACTGCTGGCGGTTAATTGAGATTTTATTGGAAAAAGTACGAGTTATTTTATCACTCGCAACCTACATCTAATTTATTTCGATTCAGTCACTGAGAAATTTCGTCGAATCCACGAAAAGCAGTTCTCGAAGATGCTCGACCTGGAAGATGATGTTGCGCTCAGACATAAACGACACGAGGTGCCCTTCGGTCTTGGTCAAACATTAAGATCAAGAACAACTTGAATTATTAACTTGTGATATGTTGCAGGAGCTGACGAGTGCCGCACCATCACGCATCGCACAACTGGCCACACCGAAATCTCGTCTACCCCGAGCCAAATTAGTTCGACCAGAGGTGAAAGCGCCACGCAGCAATGCGAAGCCGCCGGTTGCGCCCGTCATAAAATCGGGTTCTGCTGCTGCGGCAAACAAATATGTGACCGAACAGCGGTTGAAACGGTTGAATTTATTCGAAGTTTAGATTTCTTTCTTATCACTGATTGTTTCGAATTTGCATTTCAGCCCCCTGACCGCAGCCACGTCATCAACTAAACCATCTGCGGCCAAACAACGCCGGTCAAACAGCGGAGCCAGAGGTGTGCTCTCAAAACCATCACCAGCCGAAAAACCGAACCTGAAACCGACTCGCACCCCGACCAACACATTGTCGCACGGTGCTACCACCACGTTCCAACCTAAATTATCTAAACCATCGTCGAGCACACGCAAGGCCACTGCAGCGTTTGGTTAGTGAGCTGAAATTATGGTTACTTTTGTTTGAATCGTGCTCAGGACTGCCATCACTTCTTGAAACCCATGGTCATCTGGTTCGGTGACGACGATATGTATTTTACCGGTGTACCGTCCGTCTCTGGAAACAGAACGAAGCGGGTAGCTCAGCTGTTGCATTATTGCTGTCATGTTGCACGCATACTAAAATTTTGTTGGTTGGAATGTTCAATAAATGAAAGTCACGACCTTGTGTTCATTGAACTTGTAACTTTCATTTACAACTTTTTTTAGCGGCAGCAGTCAAACGGCAAACCGCATCCAGCAGCACGATGCCAGTTTCGAACTCTCAACGCGCTTTGCCCCCTCGATCGGCAAGTGTGCGTGGAGGTGGCGGCTCACGCAGATATGTGCCAAAAACTGGTGAGACGCGGTGGTTTTTTTTTGACATTTTATTGTGTTGATTGTGTCATCAAATGGTCACGTTACTAAAATTGATGATGTTTTACTAAATTTCGTCACCACTTCGCAGGTCCGCTGCCCAAATTTATCGACACGACCAAAATGTCGGACAATGCATTCGAGGGTTACAAAGCGATTGCGACCAAACAACACAACATACAGCAACAACAGGGATTGAAGACAAAGATGCTGAATGAAAATAGAATGATCAGGGAACAGAAACAGTTGGTCACGTGCTTTTTAGCTTATTGTTATTACTTACGATATTCATGCGATAAAAAAACAGATCAAATAAAAAATGCCAGACGCATCAATTCCCGTGAGTCAGCGAACGCACGTCGAGCGACGGCCAGAGAAAATCAATTGATGAAACGTCGAGGATTGTGAGATTTGTAAAATAGTACTTGAGTGATTTTATAACCTGTTTATTGCTGCCACCGTGATGAAGCAATGGCATTGTTTTACAAGGTGCTCTTACGTTCTGATCGTCAAAACTGTTCACTGTTCGTTCCAGCCAATGTTTTGTACCCCACCGCCGGTCTCCTTTTTGCGCTCTTATCGTTTTTATCTGTCTTTTTATCTGCTCGTACTTTTTCCGTTATTGCGGTGTATTTTATTGAATATTTCATTTATTTGCTTACGAGTTGATGGCAGTACACGTCGGTCTAATTCATGTACCATTTGATCTCTTTTTTTATCGACATCTTATTCGCTTTACGTTCCATTAATTTTACCTTTGACTGCGTCTCAGCTTTGGTTTTTCTGTGTCAGAGCCATTCCGCAAACCATCGCTACGTTATCTTATTGTTGGCTTTGCAGCCATATTATATGTAATGTCAAAAAATGGATGATTCAAGTCGAATAAACTTTTCAGTCTGTAAGTTACTCTTTTCTTTCGTTGATGGCTGGTTCTTTCAACCAGTCTGGCAATTAACCAGATTATCGCATGATGCCAGTTTGGGCGCGGCCAGGCAGACGCGGTTGCGTTTTGCGGTTCACCATCGAAACCTTTGTTTGGTTGTAGCACGTAGTGAAAATTGAGCAGACCGTGCATTCTGGAGACAAAAAAGTCTAACATTGTTTTTTTGGTGTGCTGACTTATCGTAGTTTATTTTTCTAAACCGCAACCGCGTCTGCCTGGCCTGGCCCTCAGACCTTGTCCGAAGTTTTGTTCCTTGCGTTCGCAGGCGTTTCCACTGCTTGTTGCTGTGTGGCCTGCAAACATGAGCGACTGGGTAACCGAGAAATTGTTTGGTTGGTTTGCAATAAATTATCAATCTTTGTCTTGGGTGACGATCATTCTTTGATGTTTTTGTTCACCCGGTCAGCAAAGCAACGCATATTTTCAGGTGACGACTGCAAAGACCCGGAGCTGCCGGCGTATTTGAATGAAATCAGCAAATTGGGTATTGATCGGCTAGGTATTATTTTCGGTTCTCTTTTTGTACTGCTCTGTGTTCTTTCTCACGAGTACAACACAATTTCAGTAAATTTTCTGAATTCCAGTGAAGGAACCCGAACGCCTGGCAGCTGAGCGAACATCGGTGAAGGAGGAGACCGAGAGTTTGGCGTTCGCCAATTACAAAACATTCATTCAAGCCGCAAATTGTTCCAAGCAGATCTTTGATGATGTTGGTTTGGTGAATTTTGTTTGGAATAATTTTTCGTAGCGAAGTTCATTGTTGAACATCTATTCCACGTAAATGTCAAACATCATCGCTGTTGGTTAATGTTCGCAAAATTCTTTATCCCATGCTGTATAACTGTGTTTGCCTTCTAGTTCACCCTGATCGAGCAACATCTGGACAGTGTCGTTGAGCAACTGCCATCACTGAACGTAACTTGTAATGAATTCTCACGTGACGCGAGCGACATAATGCGAACGAGACAGTTGAATGCACAGGCATTGGGCAAACACTCGCAGTTGTTGGAAATATTGGAAATACCGCAGGTTGGTTTACTGATTGTTTTGTGTGAACGGTGTCAGGCGTTGTGTTGGACTGGAGAACTAATTTTGACCAGCGTAAGAGTTTGTCCAGCTAGCCTAATGAATATATTTAATTGTCTCGGAAACGCAATTACAAAATACGGCCCAATGTTAACCTTGTAGGAACAAAGACTGTTTTCTCAGATATCCTTGAATGAACCTTTAGGTAATGGACACGTGCGTGCGCGCCGGTTACTGGGAGGAGGCGCTCGAGCTTTCGTCATACGTGCAGAAGCTGCAACGTCGTCTCAGTCACATATCGGTCGTGCAGGATATTGGGCGTGAAATTCAAAACCTCCAACAAGTACTGCTCGAACAACTGCTAGATCAGCTGAACACTCAACTCACACTGCCGCAATGTCTCAAAGTCGTTGGGTTTCTGCGACGATTGAATGCGTTCACAGAAACCGAACTGAGAATCAAGTTCTTGGATGTGAGTTTTGAACTGCTTGCTGAACTCGATATCAAACTTTGTGGTCGCATCTGACTATAGTTGCCGCCTGAACTGAAAAACCGTTTTTTTCACGCCTTACGGTGGGTGTGGGAAAAAACGGAAGAAAACCGAAAAAACCGGGCCGACCCGGCCGGAACCGAAGGTTTTTTCAAAAAATTCTGCAATTTTTCGGAATAGGGGACAAACTTCTTTCAAAGTCCGGATCCATCACGATAAAAGTTGCCGTAATTGCTTCTTTTGGGCAATTTGGGTAATTTCTTCTTTCTTCTTTTCTTCTCATAGCAGAACATAATAGCCATTTTAAAACGCATGCGCGGTGTCAGTGATACACAAAACCTGTGCCCAAAATGCATGTTTTGGGTTCCACTATGCTTATACACTACGGTTCCTTGTCGGTTTTTTTTTTCAAAACATATAAAGAACCGGTTCTTCGGCAACTATACATCTGACCGGTCGGACTGATATGTCTTTCTGGTCACGTGACTTTTTGAGTCGTGGGTGTTGCAACGTTTCTGAAACTTGTGGTCTCGACCAACAGTTCCTGAGCAGCAGCAGCAAGTTTTAGGCTTGCTGGTAGAAACCAATCAAAGTTCTAGGTTGAGTGACCAAGGGAGATCCACAAGTCCGATTCCCTGTGCCCAGCTCATCTATTATTTTTTCGAATTTAGGCACGTGACAAATGGTTGGCTTCGATTCTTTCCACCATTCCTCCCGACGACCCACATCAACACGCCACCAAATGTATGGAGCAATTGCGCGTGCATTTGTTCGACATTTGCACGCAGTACAGGGCCGTGTTCACTGATGATGATCCGGTTTGGCTTATTTTAATGTTGTTATCGATTTTTAGAGAAAGATTTTAAGAACTAACCAGTTGGATAGCTGTGCACTTTCCAGATGGTCGGTTCCAGTGGCAGCGGTGGCAAAGCCATTCGATATCGTGACGCATTCCCCACGAATCTGTCAGCAATCTATCACAGCTGGATGCTGCATAAAGTCGATGTTGGCTGAATTTTTATTGTTTTCACACAATCTTAAGCTGATTGTGTTGTCACGATTTTGTTCGTCTGGTTTTGCAGCAAATCGTTTCCATCCTTGAATCGGACGTGCGCCAAGGCGGCAGTGGCCGGTTGGACTCCTTGTTGTCTCAGGTTCACTTTTTCAGCTTTATGTGAATCTAAATTATTTTTCCGCGACTGAGCTTTGCCCCTTTATGATTCAGGCAATGTACTTTGGCGCGTCATTCGGTCGTGTAGGAGCTGATTTCCGATCACTGATCATTCCTGTGTTCACACGTGCTGCTAGTGAACAGCTGAGTTGCGCGTTGAGGAATGCAGCTGACAGGTTGGGTCTGTGGTCGATGGGTTACCGTGTTCTCCGCTGATCTAGTGCAATGGACACAATTCTGATGTGAATTTGTTTGGGCATGCGTTGTAAAGTTGCCATCTGACTGCCACCTCCATCTCTGCTTTGTTTCTGACACTTAACATGGCACACAGCCAATGGGCATGATAACACAGAGGTGTGGAATACTCAGTCCCCAAATGTTTAGAATTGGAGCTCCCAGTTTGTCCTGTTTTCCGTTTAAGTAAGCAAATGGGAACGAGTTGATCTGTCAGTTAGCTACTACTGGTCGGTCACAATCGGACGCTTCGACTGTCTCATTTTGCAGACTTCACTCCGAGCTGTCCCATATCCGTTGCATCGACCAGGTGCGTCATAGCGACTACCTGACCAACAAGTCACCAGTGCAGCCCACGCCTGCTGGCATCATCCCTGAAGGATCAGGCAGTCATCTACAGCCCCCAATGTGTCTACTTGAATGGCCAGCACTGGCCATCTACTGCAATCACATTCTGATGGCCATTAATAATACACGAGCATGTCTGCCGATTGGATTGGCTGGGCAATTGGCCACACAAATGCAATCGGATTTGATTGATGTCACTGTGAGAATGGCTGAATTGAAGAGGTCAGGTCACTGACGCCGGTTGTTCTCGTTGAGTTTTTGGGATAAGTCTCTTCATCCTTTTTCGAACGGTTGTCGAGTTTGTTACGTGGCTCAAGCAGTACACTATTCATTCAAGAAAATCGATTTTATGCTGAGCTTCGAGAAACATCTTTATCATGTAGGAAGCGCCAAAACTGTAAATTATGGTTTGACTTTATAATGTACGCGCAAGCAATATTCTAGTGTATTCTGTGTTTGCAGTGAACTCGGTCCAACGGCAGGTGCCCGAGCTGACAAATACGACCGAGCCTGTTACTTGATCACCATTGAGCTGGTGCCGTTCCTGAATCGATGTCTCGAGTTTGTTTTCCCGACCAAAGACCTGCTGGCACAATTGGGATTGAATTATGCGAACGTGCAGCAGATTAAGGTTGGTTGGAGTTTATTCATCGTTTTGCTTTCGGTTTTTTTGCTCGTACGCTAGTGCTTAGGTGCAACTACAAGGTTGGTCTACGGTGGTCTTGTCATTGGTGAGTGAAACATAAGCCGTCTAGGGACCACAGTATCAACTGTACGTTGTTTCTGTGAGACGGAGCTATACTGATACCGCAGCGGGCGTTTTGCTGTATTGTGGAACTGTCAATTTGGTTCCGGTCTGCTGTCAAACCATCCTTCGTGCCTAGTACACGTGCGTGTTATAGTTCTGTCGCCTGGACGTGGAAGCGATTGCCGCTGCCGTCTCAGTGCCCGAAGAACATCTGCCCGACCCGATCGATGCGCAATACCAGACCCCGATACTGGATTTGGCCGGATGCACACCCCAACAATCTGCCAGTGACGAAATTGACGTGCCTGAAATTGACTTGGACAAAGTGGACACAACGGGCGAAAGTGGCAGTTATGAATCGGTGATTCAGGGAGCTGGAACTGCCACTGGAACCGAAACTGCCACTGGAACTGATACCAGTTGGAGCACTGAATCCGCCACTAAACAGGATGATGTAAAGGAAGAGGAGTAGGCATTATTGTTATTGATGTTTCATTCATCTGTTTTACTGTCTGCGATCCTGTGATGTGCAATGTAAATGTGTTGGCTATGGGCCGGTTCCGTGGATTTGTTTATGGTTGTGTTTTCATGTGCCTTTTATCGGTTTTATCTATTTATTTTTACTGGGATTGAAATATGGCTCAAAGCAAATGGGCAGTGATGGGAACGAGCGACGTTTGATCATTAGAAAAGTAGTGACATTGGAATGAAAGTATTGCATGGTAATTGAGGCCCATGTTGGTTTCGCTAGTCAGATTCCCAGCTCCTAGAAACCAGAATGTGGCGGCGAGCAGGGAAACCGAACAAGTAGTTCGAACGACAACGTCGAAGAACACAATCATATAAAAACCTTCATTCATTTGTCACCAGTTCCTAATGACGTCCTCCGAGCCATATCATTCAACGGTAACATCATGAGCTCGATGATCACCGACCGCCATTTCTTCGTTTGCGCATTTCTACTGATTGCAACTTGGTCGATGGTTATTGTGGCGCGGCTGCAGCAAGGTGAGGAAGCGGGTGGATTGGACAGACCACATCTCCATGAACGTGCAAGCATTGCAGACTATGATTATCGAATCGACATTCGCGTGACCGATCCTGGCCCAAACATTTCGTGGCTGATTGTGTTTCATGGAAGTGGTGGGGTGCACTACCAACCGCTCAACGGCGACTCGTGTCAGAGGTTTGAATGCGAGCAGGGCGAACAGAAAGTGGGGACAATTCACAGGTGGTTTGCTGTTTTTGTGTACCGCAAAGCTGCTGAAGTCGATATAGTGAATATTCTAAATACTTGACGAAAACTCGTGTCCCCATCGATTCACACAAGGTGACCAAGATTGGAATGCGTAACATCTTGCATCGCTCGTTCTCTCCGTTCACTGTGAGTTGTCTGAGATGTCAGTCAAAAACAATACTTCCAGGTGTTTTTGTGCTAAAACATCATGAGATGAAACAGCACTGAACTGGAGCTATGCGTCAGGGAATGAAAATTTTGATTTTCTGCTGGTCAGCATAATGCCAACCGTGTCGCAAACGTGTCATCACTGCTCTGACTTGCTGATGTTTCAGGCTATGATATTTTAACACAAAAACTAGAGAAGTTTTGTGCGACTGGTGTACCATTCGTCTCAAACAACCCACCAAACGCAGAGAACCAGCCTATCGCACAAATGTTGCGTTCTCATCTTGACCACCCTGTGTGGAGGTGCACGGCTGACTGTAAAGTTGAACCTCCACATTGTCAAACCGCCACATAGTGAACCTTCCACATAGTGAATCCCTCTGTACATATATTGAAAAGATCGCTATTACCCGAATTTTCATGTGTTACCTGGCAGGTGGTAAGCCTCCTATAGTGAATTATTCAGCACAGTGTATCGTGAACGCTTTTTCGTTCTGAGCGGGGTCTTAGCTGCTGAACGGGCGCTCTAGGTACATAAAGCACAAATTTTGCAAAATGGACAAAATTGACCAAATGTCAACCTAAAATTTACTCCTGCAGTTCTTCACTACCACGCCTCGGACTCAAAATGATGCCAAACAAGCCGTAGACCAGTATGAAATCATCGTTGCAGCCAGTTTTGTTAATAACCTCACAGGTTCACTGGTGGACAGTACCCTCACCGTCGTTCATATTGACCAATATACGGTTGGACGCCCTTATGTACTGCTCTACATAGTGAATATTCTTCATAGTGAACAAACTGACCGGCTCCCGTTCTGTTCACTATATGTGGAGGTTTGACTGTATTTCCATTCAAGCGTTGTCGCTCAACTTGTTTTCATTGTTACTTTTCAAAATCTGATCTTTCAGGTGTTTCATCGACAAATGCAAATTTGATTTTGGTGGATTTTTGGACATGACTAAAGTCATAGAGAAACTTGAAGTTTACAAGCAGAGTAGACCTGAGAAATTGCAGCTTGAAAAGCTGGAGTTTTGGGAAATCGGCGACGATCAGACGAGAATCGACTTTCACAACACATCGTTAGTTGCAAAAATAGTGAACGATCAATTTTGTTTTATCATATATTCGAGTGGTCTATGTATATACCTACTACCGAATGCAGCCAAAATGGGCACGATAAATTTCATCAAATCTTGCCCGTCCCCCGTTGTGTCTATCACTCGTGGGGGGCTTGGTCAACGTGTGCGTCCGCTGCGAACTACCACGGTTGTGAAAAACATCGATCCAGAGAGGTTGAAACATCACAATATAACCAAGCTTACACTGAATGAAACATCATGATACTTGACATCATCACGACAGGTATTCGCCAGGCCTCCAGGCAGATCGCATTGCAACGATACGAAACAAAACGGGGTGTGCGAAAATGACCATCGATGTTCCACACCGCCAACCACTTTTCCGCCGGCTCCGACCACTGTCAGAAGCACAAGCACTTCGACGCCGAAAACTGCCACAGATCTGACCACTATAACCTCATTAGCACCGCCAATACGGACTTCAACATCTGGACCAATAACGACTACTAAAAGGACCACTACGAAGACATCGACTACCACTATTAAAAAGACGACCACTTCGACTACCCCTATCACTTACCCAACCACGACCACCTCCTATGCTACGACTGCCACTAGAAAGCACACCACTACAACAGCTAGTGAAACATCAACAAGCAACCTTGTGCCCACGATTAAACCCGAACCAGACACGACTGCACCACCAATCGACAAGAAAACGTTGATTTTGCTCTACATTCTCGTGTCGATTGTGTTGTTGACTGTGATTGTGATTGCACTGATTGGTGCTGTCATGGGGACTGTGTATTGCAGACGCAGACGACAGTATCAGCATCAACGAATTCAGCTACGTGCTGCGCTCGCGGTGAGTAGGTGATGTTTCATGATTATTTTCAACAACCAACAACAACAGCTACGTGCAAACATTCCTAGCAAGAGGCAATGCGCGCGCAACGCGAACCATCGCCGGATAAACAGATATCTCAACGAGCACACAAACATCACAGAAAGAAATTTGATGAAAAAATGATGGCAGCGGTTGAGGTGATATCTGTGTAAAAGTTCGCTTAACATTATTTTGACATACTGTATCTTTCAATGGTTTCCTATTGGTTTCTAATTTAAGGTTCCCAAAGAGCACCAGTTGCCTGCCAATCCACCAACTGGACGCAAAGGTACCGATCCGAATGCTCATGTCAAATTTGACACCGAGGTTTGTTTGTGTTTAGCGTTGCACGTGGTCCATAAGCTACCGTACACAGATGTTTCAGAATGTTGATGTGTTTCATATGAGCGGACGTGACAAAAAACACTTTCTCAGCGAATATGGTTATGATCACTTAAAGGAAAAGTGGACGAAATATCAGATCAATAAAAATAATGGTTGGTGATTGGTCAAAAATGCCCCTTGACATAAATGCACGTTGTATAATTTCATTCTCAGAAGCGAAAGCGAAACGCGAACAACGACATAAAATGAAACAAACGTGGGTAACGTGATTTGTGGACATTCTTTTGTCACCGCCTAGATGTTTTTAACATATTGGCAGGACAATCAACATGGAAGAACGGTCAAGCGAATCGAGTAGTCTGTTCTCGAGCGACGACAGTAAAAGTCAGCGAAAATAAAGTGTGATTGAATGAAACATCACCAAGCCCAGTCATTAAAATGGTGCTAAACCCGTTGGACCATTTTATTGTCCTGGATTTCCGATTTTTATGTGAACCACTCGTTACATTCGTGTTCAAGTGATTCTCGAAAATATTAATGTGCATTATGAAATGAGAGGATTTGGAGAATTAGAACATCACAGTTGGAGAATTGTTAGTCAGGGTTGGGCAAAAAACGTTTAAAAAGTATTTTTTCATAAAAAATTTCGAAGAGCAACAACGTTATTTGAAGCGTTCAAAAATGGCATATTTCGACCATAAACTTCGCAAATTTTTTCCGGAGAGCGTAATGCTTTCTTCACAAAAATGCCTGAGGCGCTTGTTTCTCACATATAAGTAACTCGATCTGAAAATCATTGTGGGCCCCGGTATTTACATGATTCTTGTCCCACAGTAAGTAATTGACGTACGACCAGCTTCGTCGGAGCAAGTGAAGTCAATATTTATTCTGTTCCCAAACAACTAATGGTATACTTTCTGCATGGGCACACTACACTACGCGCTGTCACGCAAATGAAGCGCATCTGGACAACGCACGTGCGTGCTACAAGACAGACCAACTGCTATTGGCCCACCTCGGCTCGGTTGTCGGATATCACAGGAAGCTCGCAATATAATAAGCCATGTTCGATAAGTAACATTATAATATACACATATCTCGTGCACTTTCTTTGGTCACTGATAGACTGAGTCTGCCTGCACATATTTGGAAGCGTATTGAAGATGAACAGTAAACTGCCAGTAAACCATACGGCCACGGGCATACCTAGGGTGGTTGCTCTAGGAGTGGGCAGTTATTAAAGGGCTCGGGACATAACCGTAGGAAGGGCTGCAGGGCATGGTGTCATACATCGTTGGAAAGCACTCTGACAGCGTATGTCACGCACAAATGTTAGGCTCCCCGGAGATTCGCTATCTCTTGGTAGAGAGACTTTTCGTTCCAGAAAAAAGTGGATTTTTTCACAACTTGCAACGACCGGCGCAGAAACCCCAAATGAGCTGTATGTCACGTAACACGGTGATAGGATTACAACAGCTTCTGGATAACTTGCCACCACAACTTCAGTCGATCAAACCATTGCTTCACTCGGTGAGGGTGCGAAACATTCCAAAAATCGGCCACATTTTTCGAGAACACAAGTTTGTCCCTAAATTGTGAGGCCGCGTTTTGCGTTGCAGAAATGAAAATACGATGGGAAAATAGGGCGTTGTCGAAAGTTCCAGAAAATAAGGTTTTCCAATTTTGAAACTCGTGGCGAGCTCCGTGACAGGCCTAAAAATCCTTTAAATTGCCACTAAGCTACATGGTTACAGTCATCGTCAGAATTGCGACACATAAAACCCACAGATTGTATCGCATCCGAAACAAAAAATTGAGAGAAACGTCTGGTCTAACAATCCATCAAGGTCCGAAGACCCCAAGGTCTACAAGTCTCTCGGGGCAGCCATACAAATCTGAATACGATATTCAGCCATAAGTGCTCATTGTTAATAGCTATTGCAAATGTGATATCACCAAATAATGTATCTCTGTCGTAGCTTTCGAACGATATATAACATGCCACAAAAAATTCCAAAGCTTGAGAGCACAGGTTAAAAAACTGCTTTTCGACGATTCTGGAATGAACCGTCACATCACCGTGTGCGATTTCGGAATTTTGACCGTTACTTGTCCATAGTAAAAGATAGTATGGGCATGTCATATATCGTTCGATAGCTACTTTAAAGCTACATTGTTTGGTGCAATCAAATGCGCAATAGTCCTTAACAGTAACAACTTATAGCCGAATATCTTGTTCAGGTTGGCATGGCTGCAACACTACGTCCGTGTTGTTTGAAGTCTTGAAACTCGTCTAGATTGTTAGACTGTACGTTTATCTGACTTTCTCGTTTCCAATGCAATGCACTATGTAGCCTATTTGCATTACATTTCCGTCAATGACTGAAACTATGCAGTTTAGGGACAATTTTTGCGTCTTTTTCGGCCTGTCACGGCGCAGTCTAAGGGTATCAAAGTTTAAAAACCTTATTTTCCGGTACTTTCGACGACGCTCTATTTTTGTGTTGCCTTTTCGTTTTTGCCACGCCAAACGCGGCCTCAAAATTTAGGGACAAACTTGTGTTCTCGAAAAATGTGGCCGATTTTTGGAATGTTTCGCACCCTCACCGAGTGAAGCAATGGTTTGAGCGACTGAAGTTGTGATGGCAAGTTATCCAGAAGCTGTTGTAATCCTATCACCGTGTTACGTGACATACAGCTCATTTGGGGTTTCTGCACCGGTCGTTTCAAGTTGTGAAAAAATTCACTTTTTTCTGGAACGAAAAGTCGCTCTACCGAGAGATAGCGACACTCCAAGGAGCCTAACATTTGTGCGTGACATGCGCTGTCAGAGTGCTTTCCAACGATGTATGACACCATGCCCTGCAGCCCTTCCTACGGTTATGTCCCGAGCCCTTTAATCGCTACGGTTCTAATAAATGTTTAGATGTTTGTTTCGCAAATGGACGGCATCTCCCATGCACACAGGCCGTTGTCGATCGCAAGATTACGTTCGGTCTACGTTCTCTCTGCTCAACAGATAGCCACGGTTCTCCGCTCCACCATAGTTGTTCGGTGTGGTCGGATACCATTGCACGCCGGCTGTGGCATTGTGGTCAATGCTGTGATCGGCATTCACCCAGGCCCAACACCGCCCGCTGGTTCGTTCGATCGGTCAACTTGCAGCAGACCAATCGCACGCCACCAATTTGGCTGAAATTGTGAGTGCGTTTTTGCTTCGTCACAAGAGCTTACCGGTGTTTTACGGTAACACAGCCCCTGGGGCTCCATTTTATGGCAGGTGCGGGAACTCAGATTTTGAAATTATTTGCAGTCGCAAATAGAGCCTCATGAAGCGTTATTCGAACTTCCCTGCCGAGTCCCTGCCCTGTGTAACATTTTTGTAATTTCCGAGTGGGGTTCATAATTGCAAGAGGTTTTGTGCAGCACAAACATACGTGGTGATGATCGTATTTTGGTTCTACATGCAAGACTGGCAAAAATTATGACTAAAAATGCAAATTGTAACGCAAAAAATAGCTTCACACAGTGCCCTGCGCCTCCGATAGTAAGAACGTGCGGCTAACGCGCATGCGCAACATCGCCGAAACAAAGCGCAACCCTAAATGAGCGCAAGAAATGAACCCAGATCCAATAACGTTCCCAGACACTAAATCCCTAACTATGCTTCGTTCTCTGAGCGAACGGAGAACAAATTCTCACGCACTGATTGGCTGTCGCGCGTCCAGCAGCCAATCACCACGAGAGAATTTGTTCTCTGTTCTGTCAGAGAACGAAGTATAGTTAGGGGTTTACAAGTAACTCCGAGAACTTCACTGTTCCAGCTGTGGTAGTTCTTAAATATGTAGGCACATATACTGGTCTTAAAGGGTGTGTCTAACGTCTCTTAACCCCATGTTTTATGAGGTGCAATCGAAAGATGACCTCGACATGCCGGCGTGTGCAAAAAACCGCGTCTTGTAACTCGCTGAATCGCGAAATCTTGAGGGTTACTTTTCGAATTAAATCAATTTCCGGACACAAAACTCCAGGCGCTTTTGAGTGGGAGCTACTCACGTTTGGCATTATTCTGCTGAAACATTGCATGTTTAAGCGCGGCTCAGCCGCCTATACAATGCACGTAGACGCTCAACACACACCGCTCTGGCTGCTGGCTTGACTGTGGACACAATGAATGTTTCATTTAACACACAGAAGCTGGTTTGTGTGTGTTTCGCTTCGCAGCTTTTTTCCGTCAGCTCAGTCTGAATTTTGTGTCCGGAAATTGATTTAATTCGAAAAGTAACCCTCAAGATTTCGCGATTTGGCTGGTTAGAAGACGCGGTTTTTTGCACACGGCGGCCTTTCGAGGTCATCTTTCAATTCCACCCAACAAAACATGGGGTTAGGAGACGTTAGACACACCCTTTAATTATCTGCTTCTTTTGCGATGAGCCATGAAATAAGTGCTGGTGGACGTCTATTCACACGCCCCCGAAGCCCTTTCTTATCTACTGTAATAGGCACATGCTGGTGTTAATTTTCTGCTTCTTTTGTGATCAACCATGACGCACGGAACATAACCGCCTAGTTGTGACGTCCAAGGTGTTTTTCAACGTCCAAATTCACATCTGCACCCTGAATGGAAGGCCGTATGGATGCTTTTTGTTATCGAATATAATAGCTGCGGGTATCAATTTTCTGCTTTTTGATAAACTATGACGTACGGAACATAAAACGTCCAAGCTACTTATGAAGGCTCAAATTTACACGCATTCAAAAAGTGAATACCTGCGAGAACAACGCAGGCATATGCTTACGTAAATTGAGCGGAATTGGCAAATCATCAAACTTTTTTATTGAAACCAACACCATCACGTCAATCTGATCATAGCAAGACAGCAACATCACAGTAATTCAGTGAGAGTATAAGTACCCCAAAAACAGAAGTGCACTTCAGAGACGGTCAAAAGAACCGAAACAAACGGTAAAAAAAGAAACAACAACAGTAGTAAAGTAATAAATAACGCAACCAACAAACAATCGATACAAAAGTATAAAAAACAATGAACTGCAATCCTTCTCCTACAACAAAAAAAGTGAATAACCGAACAATAATTCATCTCTCAATACATGTCGATAAAAAAGAACAACAAAAAAGAGCAGGTGGCAACGACAATATCTGTTTTAAGGCGGAGTAGTGTCAGAAAGAAGCTCACCAAAGAAATAAGCAACAGTTCCATGCAATGCACGTGTGTTCGGACTTGAATGCAGGTGTGCATTCAGAACTGCAACGTTAGTCCTAGGCTACATGCGAACAAGACGATGTTCTGATTGCATGTTGTCTGTGTCTGTCTGTCCGTTATTTCCCCCCCCCCCCCCCCCCTTCCCTTCCTTGTTTTTTTTTTTTTTTTCCCCCCCCCCCTTGCACACCCTGTTTTGTATTTATTTTCATGTCCGTAAACTCCACACCCGGTCTTGTAATTATGCTTCTTTCACTTAATCTTCTTATTTATGTATTATTGAGTGGGTGTCGACGCTATAAACTAACTAACTAACAAGACGATGAGAGCGCAGACCACGCCGAACGCTAACGATAGTCAGTGATGTGGTTGGGGGGTATGGGGGGGTACCCCCCAACTGCTAGGTAACTTTCTTGCTCCGAAACCCATACCCCCCCAAACTGGCTAGCTAGCTTTCTTGCTCCGGTCATCAAGTAAGAAAAGTGTTGATTTTAGTGCCAAAATGACCATTTTATGGGACAAAATGGTCAAATTCGTTCAAATTTTCTCACACGTGCCCAAAAATACGCATTTTAAGGCTTATTTTAGCATAATTTAGACCAAATTTTATACTCCTGTTTTTGACTTCTGGACCAATACCCCCCAAATCGGGGTACCCGGCTAGCTAGGTAGCTTTCTTGTGCCGGAACCCTCCAGCTAGCTAGCTTTCTTGCTCGGACCAACTACATCACTGAAGATAGTCACGTTCGTCACACACAAAATGCTAAAAATAAGAACTGTCAAATTATCAAAATGTATTGCTGTGCGTCTAGCATGGTGCTCCATGGCCATCAACACCTGTATTACGCATGTTTATTTTTATTTTTATGAGTTTTTGCACCTCCAGTGCCAGGTCGATTCCCTAGTGAGCTTCGTTCCGACCTCTCTGTTGTCAGCAATTGAAAGTTAAGTGCGTGACAATGCCCAGTTTTGTGCTCTGATTCAATATCAATCGACATGGCGACCAACTCCATAGAGTCCGATGGCCAGACCGACGAGCAGCACAACGGCAGCGCACAACGCAGCGGCATTGGCGCGAACGAATGCGATCACATGGAATGGCTCACTGTCGGCCGATTCGGTCGATCGTTTCTTGCGATTACGACGACGCACCGGAACGGTGCCGTTGGAATGTTGCTGAAGCGATAGAATCGTCACGGTCAAGATGATTGTCAACAATCAGCACAGACCAGTGTAGCATTGCCAACTGGCCCGCGAGAATGTTTGGTTGGTTCACCCGTCCTGTTCATTTTTACCTTCTTCTACAAATGTACAAGTATGATGTGCCGTGTTACCACAACAACCAACCAGAACAGAATAACCGAACCCACGCGTCACGTACCCCATCGTTATCGGCGTTGTTCTCTTTCTCCCGTTCAGCTTCCTCTATTTCCTTCGCCTTCTGTTCACGCAACAATGCCGCACATTCGCGATCGCATTCAACTTGATCGGTGTCTCGCTGGAAATTTTCTGGTTGCAGAAGCTTTATTGTTGGGCTTATCTTGGCTTTTGCAATACCCAAAAGATATCGACCGTTATCTGACCTTTCCACACTGCGTTTTCACACTGCGTCGTTTGCAAGGGCAGTTGAGAGTGACACGTTTGGTGCATTGACTCTGTGGTGAGCATTCCTCCTCAGCTGGGTGGCATGTTTTGCGACACTGATGACCGCAGGACAACAGACGTGGACATTGATTGCCACATGTACGTAGTTGGGCTTGTTCGGCCGTCGAGCACGATGTCCATTTGCTGACGACATATACGACGGTAGCAGATTTGGTAATCGGATCAGATCTAGCTCGGTCGAATCACGTGACTTTTAGCTTTTTTTGAATTTAGGCTATGGCAAAATTTAGCGTTGATGCTGCCATTAGTTCTGACCAGCGTAAAAATAATTTCACGACAGCTAAAAAAGATCTGAATGAAACTGATAACAACGTCAGTAAATTTGGGCAAATTTATTCCACACACATGTCGAGCTACCCTTACTTACAAAGCAAAACAGTGACATGTACTCAACTGACCAGCACTGCACGATCACTTCATTGACTCGACAATGACAGGTGATTTTGACCCCATGTTTACAAGCTTGACAGGGCGGGGGATGACATGGTTTGGGACATGTGTGCGTGCAGCCAGGTACACGCGGCAGGGTGCACATCGCATGGCATTCCTCACAGGATGTGCTTGATAAGTTAGTGTTGTTGATGCTGCTCTCCGGTCGCTGCAATGAAACTGATGTATCGTCTTGCGTCGTTGCCTGATAAAACAAAAAAATGCACTACTTTTCGGAAATGTTTCGCTAAGCGAACCAGGCAAACCAGAATCTGCTGCGTTGTTGATATTGTCTCTCATACATGGACGACAAAAAAACAAGGAAAAACAATAAAAACCTAACCAGGTGACATTCCATCGAACAAGTGTGATTGTTGCACGCCAATGTTGTGCCACACAATTTGCCACACGATCGTACACTTTGTTCACAACATGCCATTGTGAACAGATCGTGTTGACCGAGGCACGGCACTGACACGGGCTGTTGACACGGGGGACACGGCAAGGCACGCAGCTGTAGGTGATAGAAGGGATACGTTTAGGTGTGGGCAATCCATCGACTCATGGCACTTTTTATACACACAACGCACGCAGCAACACACGCCATTTTCTAAACAAAATATACAGTACACTTTGAGCGAGTGTCATGCTTGGATGGCCGCTTTATAATTTACTCGGTTTTCATTAGCTGCTTGAAATAACACTTTTCTGCACTGTTGCAAAACTTGGGGATGTTTCAAAGGATAAGTGCAGAGAATAGATGCATTCATTGACGGCAGTAATGCAGCATGCAGCCTGCGTGTGTTGAGTGCCATGAGCTGGCGGATTGCCAATACCCACCGCCTGGTATAACTCATTTTGGTGGCAAACGACTGATGGGCATGACAAAAAAGGTGTTTCCATGACATACAAAAAGCTAAAACCAGCTCAGAGAATCGTACCGCAAATCAGGAGCCGTGTCGGTCGTGTCGTGTATTATGACATTGTTATTCACGTACAAGCAATGGTGTTGCAAAAACATCAGCCCACATGCATTGTCCAAGAGTAAAACAAGCACGCATTACTACGGTTAGAGGTCGGGGGGGGGGGGTACCCGACAGACATCCGAGAAAACAGCCGACACCCGACAGTTCCAAAAATATCCGACGCTCGATATCTAGTTTTTGAACCAAAAAACAGGCAAAATTTTGCTCATTAACATGATCAATGCAACTTTTGGCTCAATTTACTGAATTCAAGTCTTTTCAAACGAAATAAACACCAAAATGTCACATTCTGCGCCCTCGGAAACATTTGGTTCGAAGAAACATTCCTCTCAATATTCTCCTCTCAGTAAAAATAATGTTTCGCAGTGTCGGGTCTCGGCAGTGGGGTCCCACAAAGACCGACACCCGACATTTGGAGGCACCCGACATCTACGACAGCCGACATCCGTCTAACCCTACGCAACACCTGCATGTCGACGGAAGGTCGATCCCAGAATCCGACTGGTTGAGCATTCTTTTTCGTCGCTTTGTTCACTTGCGCGGCACTTTGATCATTCGACATGGCACTGTCCAATTTGTTCACGTCAACGAGCACCGCCGAATGACAAGCGGCCTGCATGTATAGCTCAGGTTGCTTCTAAATTAACGTCAAAAACGCATTCCCATTTGGGAAATGTTTCATCTGTGCAACAAGTGAACGTGACATGACGTTGAGAACCGCTAAGAGAGCAAATGTCTTTGCAACATGAATTAAAAAATTACAGACAGACGGACTCTCTTGTCTCAGCAATCACTCACTCATAATTTCTGACGTCGTAGAATGCAAAAATCCAACCTGACACGTATGTGCACAACCGCTGAGTTTCATTCCACAAATTTGCCGACAGGGTTGACAGTCACCAGCGTGACATTTATGTGGCGTGCGTTGTGCGTGATGGCAATCTGGTGGTCGAGTACATGGGGCATGGCATTTGGGCTGCTTGGTCTTGCGTGCTGCACCACACGGCACACGAATACTGGTGACGCCACACGGACAACTGATCTGGAATGGGTGTGCATTTTGACCTCCGCAACGATACATACATCGCTTTTCACGTTTCCGACAACATACGGTCGTTTGGTTGCCCATCATAATTTTAAACCACGAGTAAAGCACAAGACAACAAAGCAATTGCACGCACGATAGCAGTTTCGGTGCACGGATAGCACTGTCCGCGATGACATGGGGCCGAGCATTTGTGATTGCCACAGTTCAACTGTCGACCGCACGTTTGTTCGCAGGGAGGGCATCTGAAAGGTATGCATTTGTTGTGCAATGGCACAAGGGGGTCAAAGACGTTCGACTCGCGACGAGCCTACACTGCCCATGCTCACCTTGCATCGCAACATTTCCTATTGCACGCGTGTCGTCCACAATTGCGCATTCGTCTGCACTTCACCTCACAGGTCACCGTCTGGCCACATTGTGCACGAACGGACTTCTTGGCACCGCAACGACACGAACGCGACACTTGTTCGGTGCAACGGGGGCACGTACCTCTGGAATACATTCGATGGACGGATGTGCATGCATCATTTCACAATAGATACGAATATTCATGCGCTTGCAATTGAGATTCCACACCTGTTGGCAAGGAATTGGAATCAACACTTGCTCCCACTGGACCGCTGTCACACCCACCGCCACGAGTACACTTACAGCACGTATCGAAATCAGCGGTGTCGTTAGGGGGGTTACCCCCCTGGTATGGGGTATGGGAAATCCGCTGGGGGTATGGGGTATGGGAAATTTTTCACTTTTGGAACAAGCACCTCTAAAAAATGACTTTTTGACCCCGAGAAGTACCAAAATTTACTTTTTTCGCCTAAAATTGTCAAAAATCGCTTGCTGCCGCAAGAAAACTCAGTTTTAGGCACTTCTAGATCACTTTTTGAAGATTTCTGGGGTCATTTTTTTAGAAAACCCCCTCGGGTATGGGAAATTTTTGAATTTTTGGAGAAACCCCCCTGGTATGGGAAACTTTCGATTTTTTGGGGTATGTATGAGAATTCCCGAAAATTGGGCTGGGTATGGGAAAATTTCGATTTCTCAACGACACCACTGATCGAAATCGAAATGTAAAAATGTCACGGGTTCTCGTTCTTGTCGCACAAAATACCGTTGAACCCGCTGTCTATTATCGTGAAAAGAAAATAAAAACTTTAACTAAACATCCTTTTCACACAATATGACCAACTTGTGACACTGTTGATAGCAGTAGTGTTGTCCGCAAGCGAGCAGTTTATTGCATGTGCCACCACAACACGGCAACTCATCAACACACTCGTGCACACCCGTGTACTGCTGTTGGCCACACGGACAACTATCTTGGCCGGGACGAACACACGGCGGACACGTCGATGCATGACACACGATCTGGGTACAAAGGAGACGTGTGAATATTATAAAAGGTTTCATTTATGTAGGTTTCAGCAACATTTCAGGCACTGTTGCCTGAGGCAGCGCACACAACCTCGGCCAGGCCAGGTGATGCCAAAGCAGCTACGATGAAAAAAGCACGATTTCCATCTTATTATGTCACTCACTTCGCATTTGTGTTTGCCACATTTCAGTGTTTTCGAGCACATGTTCTCACACTGCCAATCGCCTTCCGCACATGCCAGCTGTTTCTCGATGCGACCACACAAACAAGCACGTTTACTAGTCAGCTCACAGCCGTTGCACTCACCAGAATGGCACATCTGTGGAAAAAACCAATTGTTGTTGGCATTGCTTCATAATTAATGTAACAAACTTAGCGTGTTTCTGGTTGCCCATTTCGACCTGCTTTCAGACGTAAGCGGGCGGTGCGCCAGGTCATCGTCAGTACAGCCAGTTATGCTGTTTGTCCGGGTGGTAGACATAGACAGCTGGAGGGGCCCAGCTCGGTAGACATAGCTGGCCGGGTGTGCCGATTTGGTGGTCATGGTCCAGCCCAGAGGTCAAAATTAGAGGTATAAAAATGGGTGTTGTGATAATTATGCCAAAATAAGCCTTAAAATGGGTAATTTCCTGCACATCAGCAGAAATACGAGAAAAATTGACCATTTTTAAGCCATAAATAGCCATTTTTGCACTAAAATCAACACTTTGGCGCAGGTCCGGACACGGTGGACACAGATAGTTGGGTTTGCGGGTATAGAGTTTTTCAGTAGACACATATAGATAGCTGAACCAGCTTTGGGGTATTACCCCCAGCTGCATTGCTGAGTACGCAAAAAGTGTCCCAGACGACCACACGTCAGCAATAACGAGTGACATGGTCTTAATACCGCGTAATTCTTAAGTGCTCATAAATGAAATGATCAACTCAATGCAACTCTCCACCTGTGCACATTTGTGTCGTCCACAAGCCAACAGCTTGCCACATGACCGTCCACATGTCCAGCCACGTGCACCACAACGTCGACCGACCGCTGCACTCTGGTCACAATAGCATGACACGGATACGACCTGAGTTGGAAAGGCGGTTATATTTCTGGAAGTCTAAAGTTATTTGTTGGTCGCTCGATGCCAAAAATATTTGTCAAACGGCAAAATTGTCGAAAGTCTATCGAATTATTCTGACTGGAAATGTGATCTTGCTTTAAAACACATAGTACTTGACTCAAGAAACCATACTCCAATATGACAAAAGCGGTAGTCATCCATCCCACCCATCGCACTAACAATAGGACAAGGTGGGCACGGGCCGGGATGACACAACAATCGACACGTGTGCGCACAATCGGTCAGTTTCCGTTCGCAAATGGTGTCACACGAATGCGGTGCCACCCAGGGACTGGTCGGTGGGTCTTGCTGTTTGCCACAGAAACAGTAGTAGTGCTTGGGACGGTCGGACTTGGCGTATTCGAAACGACACTTTGGGCAACACCACACGATCTGCGCAAATTGAGCGAAATTGTTTTGTTTGACTTCGGGCGGAGCTCAGGTGTGAAGAAAAATGGACCGAATAAGACACGATGCTGGTGGTATCTGGTACTGGCTGGCTGCCATGCCATACACACAAGGCAGCACACTTGGTGATCACCACACCTAAATGGAACTGTGTTGGTTGGTTACACAATCAGATGACGCTGATATTTTAACGTTTTTAAAAGCGATTAGCATGGTCGTTTGTACGCTGAGGAGCCGCTTTCTCGAATACCCCGCGAAACCTAGGCGTAGACAGGACTCCAAATTAATTTATTTTTTCAATAATTTGCTAAATACAACAGTCACACAATGCTCTCGCATCCCTTCACGCCGGTCGAAAATATTGTGTCACAGCAAATTTTCAGGTATTATAGCTACCACAGCGTGAAGTGAATGTTGCGCGACCAACGCAGGTTTGAGATTAGGTGATCACCAAACTTAATCCCCAAGTCTTAATCAATACTCATAATTTAGCTTTGTTGCTCACAGCCACAAGACCTGCTCTGCTTTTGGAGGGTACTTTTTGATCACGCAGGTGTGTTGAACAAACTTGGTTCAAATTCACCTGTTCATCCTCATTCAATTCGGCCAATTCGACGGCTTGCAACGACCATTTCTGAATGCACGGCAAGTGATATGTCTCGAAGCACTGCACGCACGACCACACGGCCTCGGGACGACCGATCGGTTCGAGACACACCAGACAGCCGTGACGACCCGCTCGCAACGATTCCGTCAGCCGCTCACGGAAACTGGAAACGGGCAGCAGCGGATACAGAAGTCATTTCCTCGTAATTCTGGCACTGCTGTGATTGGGGCATTGAGCTTGACATGCTAGTTACTTTCGAATTCCATACGAACACTTTGAAATATCAGCAGGCCACATTTTTCGCTAAGAAGCAAAAAGTGATGCGGGTTGGCGGTAAACTACTTCCAGTGACGGGCGGCAAGAGACGACAGTCAAGAAGTTGGAACTCATACTTTGGAGAAGCATTCAAAGGAGGCGCACTCCCTAATACCAAAATTAAATATGTGTGAGTATCTTACCTGAACGTTTCCAAATGCCAAAAAAACCTGATCCGCAACCAACCCGCGTCGCATGCATTGTGAAACCGGCCCGGCGTGACCCAGGCGGGGCGGCAACCCACTGTACCACCCCACACCAAAAATGTGGGGCGGCAACCTACCTGCTGCACCGGCCGAGCTAGGGGGGGGGAACAAAATTTTTTAGGTCGAAATTTTGATGAAAATGTGCTCTAAAACGCTAATTTCGCGCGTAGTGCGCGATTTTTCGCCTATGTGGAGTGAAAACTACGGATTTTATATACCATTTTGACCCAAAAATAGAACTTACTGTACCAGCCGCCGGGCGGCGACCTACCTACTGTACCAGGATGGAGCGTCAACCTACCTACCTACTGTACCTAGGGGGGACCCCACCCCCCTTGCTACACCATTGGCCTCACCCCATTTTGGGGGGATGTATTACAAGGCTGCGGGGAGCTCTATCCGGGGAATGGGGTGCAGTATTTAGGTTTTTACGGTGTGCATTTAAGGCTTGGTAGTTATGCACAGATACATTTATGCCCGTTTTTTGTTCGTTTAGAATATATAATTGCTTGCTATTGATGATAAATGAGATTATAAGCGAATAAACCCCCTTCTAGTGCACTTTTAACAAGTGATTTCAGGCAGTGGTGTCGTTGGGGCGGGGGGGGGGGGACGGGGGTTACCCCCTAGAGGGGTATCCGGTAACCAGACTTTTTGTCCAGACAGGGGTATCCTACCCTAAAATTTTTCCGAAAGCCGTAAAAATCGCCCATTTTACCTCCAAAATGTTGAAAATCGCTTGCTGGCGCAAGCATAACCCCTAAAATGACCATTTTTTGCGCTTCCAACACCAGTTTTGCTCAATTTTCGTCTAAGAAACTGACCTTTTTTTCACAACCCCCCTGGGTATCCGAGATTTTTTATTTGGGGGGGGGCAACCCCCCTGGTTTCCGAGATTTTTCATATTGGGTGCCCATCCGGTAGCCGAAAATTTTGGATTTTGGGTATTCGGTTATCCGACTTTTTGATTTCCCAACGACACCACTGATTTCAGGGAACAATTTTTTTTCAGATTCAGGTCAGTGAATTAATAGGGCCCCCGAGCCCGAGCCCCCCGGTAACACTGTCTCCTAAAAAGGGGTCAGTGAATTAATACAGCCTCCCCTTGTGTTTAGGTTTTTACGGTACACTGCCAGCCAGGTGCCAATCCTCTGCTGAAAGCGGGCGAACCTTTTACCGTTGCCCAGTGAAAGACTCACGATTGTTGATCTCCACTATCAGCTTGCTCATTCGACTGTTTCGTGTCGCCGTACGATGCGATCAAATGGTTGAAAATCTGTTCATCCTCTTCTTCCTCGTCAGACAAACTGCTACCGCCGCCGTTTGAAGAAGTGCTCATTTTGATTATCGACTTACTATTCACCGGAAAAAAGGAAAGATTGGAAATCTAGGGGATTCTGTGACTTGAAGATGGAAAACTTAAAAACAGGAAGAATTTGGAAAAAAACTTTTTTTACATCTTTGTTTGACGACTTGACGACACGACAAACATGCCGGTTGACCAGTGTAGTTCCTGGTCCGGAGGGGGAGATAGCGGACCCTCCGTTTTTTTTCCCAGGGGGACATAGTGTACCCCCCACGACCCCGAAGGGGAAGGGGGAAGACACAAATTCAGGAAAAAGTCACTTTTTGAGGTCGAAGATCTGACCTATTTTAACCCCTTTTTGGAAAAAATTCTTCATAAAAAGGGTATTTTGGCGACTTGGGAAAATTCTTCGTAAAAAGGGTATCTTGGCGACTTTTGAGCACATTGACCTGAAATTCACACATTTTAGGCTTAAAAAATGCCCATTTTAGGCCTAAAAATGAGCAGTGTAGTTCTTGGCCCGAAGGGGAACAGGCGGTACCCCCTTTTTCGGAGGGGGAACAGACGTACCCACGTGCGGGGAAGGGGGGAGGACCCAAATTTGGAGAAAAGTCATTTTTGAGGTCGAAAATTTGACCCATTTTTGCCCCTTTTTGGAAAAAATCTCAATAAAAAGGGCATTTTGGCAATTTTTGACAACATTGACCTAAAAATCGCTCATTTTATGCCTAAAAATGCCTATTTTAGGCCTAAATTTGTCTATTTTAGGCAAAAATCCCCCCAATGGTATCCTACCCGTCCCGGCCTGGTACACTAACCGTAACCCCCTACCAGCCCCGCTCTACTGGTGGTGGTGGTACCCTACTCGCCCAGATTTTTGCCCTCAAAATGCCAATTTTTCGGTCAAAAATGCCCAAATTTCGACCGAAAACCCTTAAAAATGCAAAAAATCGCGCGATATATGCACTTTGTTTATAGCATATAGAAATAGACACCCAAAAAAACTTGTGTTGTACGTGTACCCTACACAAGCCACGAGACAACTGCTGGTCTAAAACCGGTAAATTACGGCGAAGTGACCATGGGATGCGCCGTGTGGTATGGCATCACACAGCCTCCTCAAAAAATGAAAATTCCCTAATTTTCATCACATATCAAATTGTCAACTGGTGTATAGATGATAAGAGTGTGAAAACTCAAAACGAGAATCCTACAAAAAGAAAATGAGAATAGGGCTCATAATTAAGCGAACCAACTTCATCGTCTTCTTTCGAACCGAAACGCCACAACATACTAACTAGCGAACGAACGATGATACGAACGACGACAGTCCACGATAATGGCACAACGAACGAAAGCAAACGACGAATGTAGTAGTGGGCGATGAAAACGTGCGATGTTGATTATGCAAGTGTCGAAATTGGCGCGATGGACATGCGCCAATTTTAAATGTTGTGTGGTTGACGACGCCAAATTACGGCGCGTAGAGAATGAAGACGGAGCCTCCTTCGATGCAAGCATGAACGACGAATCGGCAAAGACGACGAACAATGATTGCAAGACGTGTTGCCGCACGTAGAAAGAGGTAGCTGTTGCGCTATTGCATAAACGACTGTTGAAAAGTGAAACGCGACAACTAGGCGCGCGAAACAAAACCAAAACACAAATGTAAACTGGTGCAGTGAAGATGAGGCCAATGCGAATATGCATCTCAGCGGTTGGTTGATCAGACAAACACACGAGACGACGCGAAAGGCTGACTGTTGCAAATAAACATGAATACTTGGCCGTTAGCTGTATTACCAAATGCATACTTGGAATGCGATGACAAAAGCACGAATAAAATAGACGCAATCCAACTGCGCACGCGATTATTACATATATTGCGCATCAATTGAAAACATTGAACAAATGGTGCGCTGAGGGTAACTCGATTTGATGATTAATCATCGAAGTTGAAACGAAATCGTTGACGGCGACCGTTGTACTCAACGTTCAAGAATACAGAATCAAATCAAATCAGAATGAATACAAAATCATCAGTCGTGGTCGAACTCGGCGAATTGATGCGCGACGAATTTCTGGCAAAATTAGAAATGCCAATCGATTGCAACAAGTCGCGACTGTTGGAACACCAGCGTTCACGCGAGTCAACCTTGCAACGCCAATGCCGACCTTCGATACTTGGACGAATCGACCAGCCACCACGCCGATTGGAAGGCGGAAAAGGCTTCGATGAAAGAGCATCGATAGTGGATTGTGGTGGGCGAAGAGAAGACAATTTACCGTGCTGTTGTTCGAATTTGATATTGTGCTGAATGCGACGCGCACGCTGCACAGTTTTGTTCAGATCGGCACGATGGTCGAATTGCAGAAACGCTGCGCGCAGATGCGGCAGAAGGCCATCGGCGAATTTTGACTGCAGCGTCGATTCATAATCAGCTAGAGAAGCTGCGCGAGTGAGACGGTTATAGAATTGAACGACTGTCTCGTTTGGTTGCTGTTCTGCTTCCAGGAATTCGCACAATAGACCACGCCGCGTTTCGATAAGCATTAGGCGCGATAATAGTGTGGCGCGAAGCTGACACCAATCACTGCGCGTTTCTTCGCGGATAGATTTGAATAGATCGTACGCGCTGCCCTCTAGATGTGCCTCAAGCTGATAGATTTTGAGCACATCAGACCATTCTTCCTGCATGGCTTTCAGTTCGAAGCGATAAGCCAGCAATCGAATGTCAAATTTGCTTCAGCGCCACTAAATGGTTTCGGTTCGATCGCATCACGAGCTTTGCTGCCAACAATTTCGGTTTTGATCTGGGCATTCGAACTTAGGCGCTGGTCAAGTGAAGGTGGAGGCTCGACAGTATCAGATGGACCAGATAGACGATCAACTTTGGCCTCACAAATTTGCTTCAGCGCCACTAAATGGTTTCGGTTCGATCGCATCACGAGCTTTGCTGCCAACAATTTCGGTTTTGATCTGGGCATTCGAACTTAGGCGCTGGTCAAGTGAAGGTGGAGGCTCGACAGTATCAGATGGACCAGATAGACGATCAACTTTGGCCTCAAGAAGATCAAATTGTTGCTTGATGGCCGCAAAAGAAGCCGGATCCAACGACGAGGGCTGTTGCGCTGGCGGAACAACGATAGATGTTGATGATGGTAACACAATCGACGGTGTCGACGCAGCCATGTTAAAACTCGGCGCGACGGATGACGCCACATTGGAAGCACAATTAGAGACAGCGTTGCTAAGTGAAGCAGCTGAAAAAACAGAAGACGGCGCAAGAGAACACCGGGCAAGCAAAGGCCCAAAACCCAGGCAACAGTCCAACGACTGGGCCTGCACAGCTTCACACAGCTGTGGTACGAAGAAACGGCGACGAGACGACGTCGAACTACAGCAACTACGGGTTGCGAAGGCAACTTGCGTAGTTTGGTTTATTTCACACGTATAGCTTGGGTTCACATACGGGGCACGAGCCGGCCCAAAAACTGACTCGAAAACACCCCTTGAAAACAATCCCGCCGCAACTTATATTGAGAGAATAAGAAGAGAAAAAGAAAGGTGGGGATAAGCTACCGTAAAAACCTAAATACAGCCCCCCCCCGGAATAGAGCCCCCCCCCGTAATACAGCCCCCCAAAAAGGGGTCAGTGAATTAATAGAGCCCCCCCCGGAATAGAGCCCCCCCCAAAGTAACATCCCCTATACTGTAGTGTATTAAGGCTTGATAGTGGTGTACAGGTACATTTATATGCACGTTTGTTGTTTGTTCAGAGCACATAATACGCCTCCTATTGACGAATAGACACGAATAAATCAAATCAAATCAAATTATCAACCACCAAAGACCCACCAAACCAAAAAAAACAACTAAATGCGGTTGCAAGCGAAAAAACATCCTTTCAAACCCGTTTTTAGGGGTTTTTGGGGGTATTTCTGGGAACAATTTTTCAGGTTCGGGTCAGTGAATTAATAGAGGCCCCCCCGGAATAGAGCCCCCCCCGTAATAGAGCCCCCCCAAAATGGGGTCAGTGAGTTAATAGAGCCCCCCCCTTCTATTTAGGTTTTTACGGTAGGTAGGTAAGCTGGTTGATAGAAGACTCATTACTATTGTGATCAGTTTATCCTGCAGAGGCTCTGGCGGGAAGACTCATTATTTCTTTGAAAATAAAACGGATTAAACGGAATCCCCGTAATGAGTTTTCCCTTCAGGGCTGTTTCCCAGAATATACTGTCATAAAGAACCGTTCTTTATTTTTCGTGAAAAAAACGGTTTTTTTTCGAAAAAAAACCGTTTTTTTTCAAATACTTTTCCAGTACTTAAGAACGTAATTTCGAAAAATATAACAATTTCAGTGCAAAATTTGTTCGAAGTGACGAGAATGCTCTTGAAGAGTGTTCAAGTCAGTCGAAAACACTTGGCAACACTTGGCTGGGGGGATGGGGGGGATTCCCCCCCTAAGGAGTAGGTACCTTGCAACCACCCCTTGGGGGGAAGGGTAGGTACCTTGCAACCATCAATTTATGGTTTTTATAGGCAAAAATGGGTGTTTTTCGACCTCAAAACCCCAAAAATCGCGCGCTCCGCGCGCAAACCTCCATATAATGGGTATTTTAGGCAAATTTTCGGCCAAAATGCAAAAAAGTACCGATTTTTTCGGCCAAATTTGCAGTATAATACATGCAAAAAACACCCTTTTTTCGGACCTCAGGGGTACCTTGCAACCTTCCGGAGGCTGGGTAGGGGGTACCTTGCAACCATCTGGATCCATCCCCCCCAAGGGTACCTTGCAACCATTTGCCTGCCACTACACTGCTTGGTTTACGCGCTTTTTGGCCCATTTTGGGCCGGTTAATTTTTGTGCTCGAGCCAATTTTTCACTGAAATCGAAAAACTCATCAGTTTTGCATTACAATTTTTTGGAAAAATTGGAATAAAGTACCGATATTTTTCCGATCAAAAACCGAAAAGATACCCACGGAAAAATAAATGGAAAAGTATTCGGGTCTCGGAAAAAACGGTTTTGCCCCCCCCAAATTCATCTACCCTTAAAACCTAAAATACAAGGGGGGGCTGTATTTTTTCACTGACACTGACCCCTTTTAGGGGGGCTGTATTTTTGGGGGGCTCTATTTTTGGGGGCTGTATTTTTTCGCTGCCCAAAATCTCAAAAAATGTTCCAAAAAATACCCCTAAAATGGAGTTCTGTCGGGGTGTTACTGGTCATTATGAGTGTTTTTAGGTGCAGATCTTCCATAAAACGCTTTACGTCAACATATACTCAACCACAAACGTTGCACACAAGGTGTCTTATACAAGAACTTGACTTTACGACCCCCAAGCGGGGAATTCCAAGTTGGGGGGCTGTATTTTTGGGGGGCTCTATTTTTTCACTGACCCCTTTTAGGGGGGGCTGTATTTTTGGGGGGGCTCTATTTTTGTGGGGCTCTATTTTAGAGAATACGGTATCTATCGTCAACACTTTTTGATTTCATCTATCTATCGTCAACACTTATGGGCAAATCTATCTATCGTCAACAAATTCTGGGAACAATCTATCTATCGTCAACACATTTCGACCTCAAAATGGGTATTTTTGCCTCAAAATGGCTCAAAATCAGGGTAGTACTTGGGGGGAGGGGTGGGGGGCCCCCAAATTCATCTATCTATCGTCAACACTTTTTGATTTCATCTATCTATCGTCGGGCAAATCTATCTATTGTCAACAAATTCTGGGAACAATCTATCTATCGTCAACACATTTCGACCCCAAAATGGGTATTTTTGCCTCAAAATGGCTCAAAATCGGTATTTTTTGTCCCAAGTAGGCAAAAAATCGCGCGCTACGCGCGAATTTAGTACATCTAAGTGCATTTTCATTAATATTTACACATTATTACCTACTTAGTACACCATACTATACCTTGATTTTTGGCGATCCCCCCCCACCATCTATCTATCGTCAACAAGTTTGCCAAGCCACGGCACTGACGCCACACACCATGTATTAGGTATTGTGCCCATCAGTGTAGTTCCTGGTCCGGAGGGGGAACAGACGTACCCACCTGGGGCCTGGGGGGAGGGAGGGGAGGACCCATATTTGGAGAAAAGTCACTTTTTGAGGTCGAAATTTTGGCTCATTTTTGCCACTTTTTGGAAAAAATCTCAACAAAAAGGGTATTTTGGCGATTTTTGACGACATTGACCTAAAAATAACTCATTTTATGCCTAAAAATGACTATTTTGGCCTAAATTTGCCTACATTAGGCAAAAATTGGCGGAGCAGACGAACCCGGAGGGGGAACAAGGCGTACCATGGAGGGGGAACAGCAACAGGCGTGCCCGAGGGGGACCCTCCCCAGCAACTACACTGGTGCCCATGCCTACGACCACCCAACCGGGCGGGCCGCGATTTTTGACTTCGACCGGGACTGGCCGGACCGCACATTTGGGCTACCGGGCCGGACCGAGGAAACCCGGCTGATCCTGACCTCAGTTGCATAGCTATTCCAGTCAAACATTACACTGACTTAACGCCGGCATTTTTTCAGACATAATTCAACATTTATCGCCATTTATCTTGTAATAATTTTACGTTCAATTTCTCACTACCATCCGCGCATTTCGTCTGTATTTGTTACATTAGTACTAAACACCAAATCTCAGTTGTCAATTATCGGCAACATTTGCTCCAAAAACTCCAAGAAGAACAATAAATTGGCACAAAAGTAATTTATTGGTCGACCACACCTGCGAATCTAGCATCATTGTAATCATCATCAATAATCGCTCCTCCTGCTCGCACCAAATTTGCTTGCCTGCTGTCTTCGCAAACATATCTCAACCGTTATCGTCTGTTAAATAAAATTACCCGTGGTGCTTTCGTCTCTGAAAAATTGACGTTGAAGATTGACAGCAACAATTATGTCCGCCAAACATTCGGTCAGTGGAGTTTGTACTTTTAGCCTGTATTTCAAAGCTAAAATTCAAATTAATAAAGATTATTAATCAAAATTACTGTTACTTTTTCAGCCGGTGAAAAAAGTCCCCGAAGAAGACGAGGATCCCGAGCTGGCAGCTGAGCGTGAAATGGGACTGGGCGCTGAGGCAAAGCACGTGATTCCCATTGGACACGAGGCACTTGCGCTCAGACATGGCAGACGGGCAAACAGTGTAGATGGTGCGCTTGCAAAATGTTGTTTTGGCCAAATTATCAGCTTGATAAAAGGGTCGACAACGTGACATGCATTGTGTTCTAAATTGAATTGTGTCTTGCAAACATCTTTTTGATAAATTCACAAGAATTGCGAGAATATTTTCAGAACCGCTGCAAGTCAATGGCGTCATCCAAGTGCCCAAGTCACAGAAGAATCAACGCAAATCGCGCACAAAGGCGGGACGGGGCGAGGCGAAGAAGGAAGGCGGGGGTATGTGTCTGCTCTGCTTATCCTGCCGGATGGAAAAAACCTAAAAAAAGCGGAAAAAAGATCTCAGCCTCCGGGAAACATGGGTCTTTTTTCACGAAATTTACCAATTTTTGACAGAAGTTGGGGGAAATGGTTTCTTCAAGATAACAGTGGTCAAGCGCGGTCTATGTAATGTAGACACCACTGTGGTTGTAGTGTTTGTGGTGCCAGTGTGTGCCATGTGTGGGACGTGGGAGTAAGTATGATGCGGGGTTGGAACCGGAAGCGTGAGAGTTTCTTTTTTTCACAGGAGGAAAATTCGTGTGGGGAAAGCCTGGCGAAGTTTATGAAGAAACCGAAGTCGACAAAGACGACCCAAACTACGATTCGGACGCTCAGGTTACATCGATAATGTTAGTTTCTTTGAAAATTTTCTCAAAATATACATATTTCCTGCAGACCGGCGACATCACGTTTGACGAAATGAATCCCGAGCTACAATTTGAGCACCTAACCTCCTTTGCCGAACCGATTCTGAGCGATTTCTTTGCCAGCGGCGATTTTCGAGAGACCTTGGTAATTTAACATTGGTAACTGAGAGACATGGTTTTTCTTTTCAAATTTCTCCACTATCCATTGGCTTATGAGCTCGCGAAAATTTAGCAAACCGAGTAAGAAAAATGGTCTGACTCGGTACGGAGAAGTTGTCAGTTGGTTTTTGACCAGTCGTAATGGCACGCGTTTGGAAGCTGACATGACACATTATACTTGCGGGCCGGAAAAAAACGTTTTTTTCGGGAAAAAACGAAAAAAACTGTTTTTTTCCGAGGCCCGGAAAAATACGTTTTTATTTTTCCGGAAATTTTTCCAAGTGGCAACTTTTGGAAAAAACGGTTTTTTTCCAAAAATTTCCGAGATATTTTCCAAGGTTGCGAGAGGATGTTGTCAAAACCAATGTAATTCGGTACTAAACAGTTCAAAATGAGCACTTTTTAATCTCCAAGTGCATTTTTAGGCTGTTGCAGGCCATTTCCCGACGAAATTTTCTCCAAAATAGGCGTTTTTGGACCATGGGTATCCTTAAAGGGCACCACCCCCACCCCACCCCAAAACGCGAGTACTTCGAATTAAAAATATCAACTTCCGGACACAAATGCCGGCGCTTTTGGTGCGCGCTCTCACGTTTGGCGTCGCAAACACAAACGCGGCCGCCGCCAGAAACCCAAAAAACGTTCTGGCTGCTGGCTTACTTTGGACATAACGAATGTTCTTAACCCACAGAAACGGTTTGTGTGCCCCCCCCCCCCCGCCGGCCCCCCCCCCAAACGGTTTTTTTTTCAAAAAAATATATTTTGCGGAAAAATACGCAATTATACATAATGACACATGAAATGACACGTCCTGGACCAGCTGCGTGTGTGTATGTTATGTTGTTGTTGATGTTTCACAAACTTTACATTATGTGGCAGAGCCAATTGTCGGACATGGGCATGTCAGCCGATTGTCGTGCAGCGTTAGTGCGTCTCATTATTCGTCTGGCCATCGATCACAAGGCGTCGGCACGCGAATTGGCCAGTGAATTGTTGGCTGAATTGGCCAAACGCCGTGTGCTCACTCATACTGTGGTTAGTGCAGGCGGTTTATTGTTGGGCGTCAGGTCGGGCCTCCGACCATTTCTGTTTCTGCTTTCGTCACATCCACATGTGGCAATATATTCAAATTTTTTGAGTAATGCGTATTCAACGGGTCGAACTTTTTACGTTGGTCGATCTTGCAGTTCTCAGAAGCTGACTAATCCAGCTAACAGACAGAACGTTCATCTATTGATGTCTGGTCACTTGTGTGCTCATGTTTCTTACTGTACTGTTTCTTGACTGCGTTAACAATTGGAACGCCAATCACCGCCAACTAAACTTGATGTTCTTTTTTTTATTTCACAGATGGCAACGGGTCTGCGTCAGTTGTTGCACGATGACATCGAAGATCTGGTGGTTGATTGTCCGATGGCACCGGAGATGGTCGGCAAGTTCATGGCACGTTGTGTGGCCGACCTGGCCATGGACGAGACGGACTTACGACGACTGATCAGTGACAAGGACACGTTCGCTAATCCGCATGCACAGTTAGTATATATGCAGATTCGAAAAAGTGTTGTCCGTCAGACACGTTTGTGTCAATGACAAGCGTGGTTGGACACGCGTCGTTGATACCGACGATACAACCACGTTTAGGCAACTTCGCATTGACGAGCCTCAAATAAAAGCACGAAATTTGTGATGTAATTTCGTCTCGTGGGCTGTAAATAATTGTAGTTGACATGTCAAGTCAACGAATCGTCGTACCATGTATGTACTATGTAAACAACGTTCAGTGATTTTTGTAGTTCCAATTTTTCCGGAAAAATATGCTTAGTGCTTCGGAAAAAATCCGTTTCTTTATATTTTTCCAGGCCAAAAGTACGGTGTTTTTGCACGATTTGAGAAATTGAATTTTCGATTTGGAAATTTTCCGAAAATTTCTGCTATTTTTCCTGTGCTCAGACATATAAACTAGGTTCGTTAGTTTTTGTATCGACACGACACCGTCTGTCGACTGATTTTCTGACCAGGCAAAAAGTCCGCTGCAACCAGCTCAGTGCATACGGATTCAGTACCGATCAGCTTGAACTGAACACTGGTTTTCACCTTGTTTTCAGCGAAGCGCTGGAACGATCGGAAGTGCTGATGCCGCAGAAGAATCGACTGCACGACATTTGGGGCGTGGCTGGCGGACAGCGACCGGTGCGACAGTTGAGGCACGAAATGCAAATGATATTACAGGTGTGTGTGGGCAGGCAAGCCTGCTGATGTCATACACCGTTGTGTAAACGGGGGTTAAGTTCATGGGCTTGGCGATATGTTGCCCTAGTTGCGAAATTGCAAGGAAAGGTTAGAAATTCCCGCAAAAAACCTTGCTTTTTCAGGAATATTTGTCTTCATCGGATGCCGCCGAAGCCGGCCGATGTCTGCGCGAGCTCGAAGTGCCACATTTTAATCATGAATTTGTGTTCTTGGTGCGTGAACATTAATATTGTCGTAACTATCAACCCAAGCTGCATTTCCCTTCCGTTGCCAGGCCGGTCAATACAGTATCGAATCGATGCATCAACGTGTCTGTGAGTCATTGGCGCGTTTGTTGCATCACTTGCATCAGGAGGGAGAACTGAGTGACGACATTGTTGCCATGGGCTTCCAGGTTCGGCGGTTTTCATGTCCAATCATCGAAAAAAATAAAAATTTGTTGAAATTTTGCTTGTAAATCCTCACACCTAGATTTTTTTAGACACTGTTAGGTGCAATTTACACCTAGGTAAAAGTTTTCATTTGCACCTCAGGTCTGGTGAAATTGCACCTGGAATTTTCACATTTTGCATCTAAAATACGGCCATAAGTTTTGAAACAAAAAACCTCGTCCACACATAAATGAGCGAGAAATGTTTTAGGCCGATGTAAGTTAGGCAGAGTACACTAAAATAATCGCATGGATCGTATTCGTGATAAAAACAATAGTTTATCAAAATCAAACCAAGCAAAATAATTGTGCCTTGATTTTGGAAACGCAACGTACAATTTCCAATCAAGCAAGCACCCACCACAATTGCAGCGTCTGTTCGACCAACTGCCCGACATTGCACTCGACGTGCCGCCTGCGTACGCGATGGCCGAACGATGGTGTCAGGCGTGTAAACAACACAACAATCTGTTGGCCGATAACGTCGCCCGTCGTATGCCGCACAAGTTGGTGCTGTGGCTGAGGGAATTTTGTTTTGTTGTCCAATAGGGATCGGAATTTGGGATGTCCCGCACTCCTACTCCCACACAGTTGCCGAAAAACCCACACCCACGTCTTTGGATTTCGAACAAAATTTTCGCCATGCAACTTTTTTGAACTGGCCGAAATTAGTGTCATCATTAAACGTTCCGAAATATTCTGGTTTGTAAGTCACACTGATGAGTCATGCATGACCAAGCAGACAGGTTCCGATTGTGACCGATGATCGTGCGTGATACATAACGGAATGAGCATCAATACCTCCCACCCACTAACACAGAGGTCGCAAACGTTTCCTGTCGGAGGGTCACGGTGGTCGTCTGTCTGTGGTTGATGACGCTGGACACCCGTTGGTGTGAAACATCACTGAAACGTTGCTGATTGGGTTGGTGCGCGCAGCAGCACACTGTGCGTTCTTATTGTCCTTCCACTTTGAATGTGTCTTGCGAAGCTGTGGCCGACCGTTTTCTATTTTCTATCATTGACATCATCGCTTGCGTTTCTCGAAAATAGTGAACGGTCCTGGCAATTTTTGACCAAGACGTATTCACAAATTTTTGAAATGTTGTACAGAATTTTGGCATTCTCTGCGTTTTTCACTGTTCTTGAATTTTATTACTTCAACTTTTCGATGGCAGGCAAGGCATATTTTAGTGCCCTTTGACACGATCTTTACTTACACACACTGTTATGTTATGATTATTTTCTGCTGCTTTTGTTGCTTGCAGACTGGCTCACCATTCTACTCATTTCTTCTCACCCGACTTTTCCCTGTGCTTATGGTTAGCAATCTTGCTAGAGTAATCGTGAAATAATATGGAAAAACGTTATGTTGATGTTGTTGATGTTTTCTCTTGTTTTTTTTCACACAATTCCTTGTACAAAGCGGTTTTGCACGGGCTAACCAACGATAATTTTCGTCGTATTGAATATCTTTGATTTGTTGCTTATAACCGTGAGCCAGACATAATGGATTCCACCGTGTACTGTACGTAATGCCTGTATATTATGCTTGAAACGTATCCAAACTGTGAATGTAACAAATTCTAAATTTTAGTCTTCGCGTCGTACGTGTATCTCGATTTTCACTATAATGTGCTAGTTGATGCTTCGCTAAGCTTGTCTGCTGGGGTAGTTGCTGTTTTTGTGTTTCAGTTGCCAATCATCTGTTTTTTATTGATTGTGGTATTGGTATAGTTCTGTAGTTAGTAATTGTAATGCGTTAGATGCAACCAAACATGTACTGATAATAAAAGATTTATAGGATGGTTCAGAAGAAAGTCTACAAGTCAAGAATGTTGTTTTGTATATGGGACATAGGCGCTACCCTTGAGCTTTCTTCTGACCACCATGTTTAAAGTTAATAATGTTTTCTAGTGTATAACCAAACGTAGATTGATGGTAGAGTGCAATTTAGATAATGTCTGGAGCTGAGAAATTCATCATCCAAAAGAACATGTACGATTCCTAATATAGACAAATTCGTCTCGCTAAATTTCTATGTTCGCAACACATTAATGAGTCGATCCCATTCACGTGCCCCTTTCCGTCCCGTATTTTCGTTTCTGTCTGCTGTACATAAAAGTTTTTTAAAATTGGATTTTCTTTTCTTTTTGGATTATTATGGGTACCAACGCTATAATAATTGGGATTTGATCGTCTATTGTTCTGTGCTGATTGATGGATCAAGTCAGTTGCGACTGTGTATTGATGATGATGGATTGATTAAGATCGGGATATGTTTTGGCCAAATGACAAAATTGTTGAGTTAATTTTAATTAAAGTTGAGTTGGTGTGAGTTTGTGGTGGATTTGTGTCTTGTTGTTGCAGAAAAGGTGATCATTGAAAAAATGGAAATTGTTAAATACAATACGTACTATTTTGTTGACAACTAGGATAGCTGATTTGGGATAACGGTAAGAGAATAAAAGACGTCATATCTAGATTCTGAAAAGTCGTTTTGTTGTCTCTAATGGTATTTGCCGCTTTCATATGAATATCTCAAAACTCAAAAAAAATATTTCATGCGAGCCAATGCCTGACATGCAGTGTTTCAGAGATCCCACTCTTGGCGCAGCCGGGCCGTGCAGCAGGACATCGTCAGTGATTCGCAATGTCCGAGCTCGTCCGTCTTGTGTGCGACTGGCGTGAGGGCTGTCACCCCCGTTGTCGCTGTGTGTCGCACGTGGAACGTATGCGTGTTGCATTGAGTTTGTCTGATGTTTCATTGCATCAAATGCAAGTCGCCACACGCATCACTTGCGGCCCACAGCAGTTGACGAAATTGGTGGACAGAAATGGGCGCACTCTGCTGCATTGGGCGGCGGTCTATGGACGCATGGAGTACTTGCAATGGTTGGTCATTGCTTGTTCAGTATGTTGACTAGAGCCTTGTGCGCCCAATGAGATGACCGGTTTCCCTTCTCAATACTTGCCTGGCTTTGGTAACTTGGTGACTAAGTATTGGATCAGTCTTGTTCACGGAACTATCAAATACATTTGAGTGACACGTTCGACCAACGTGGAAGTTGAACCTTGGCAGCAGAAAACAACTCGTGGTCGTATCACTGTTACTGTTAATCTAATCTCAAAATATGTTTGACATAAAAACACGTGACTAAAGCAGGTCACCGATTCTTAATCAGGTCTGAGTGTTTGACGACCTGATGTTATGACACCTGTTGTTTTCTGTTCTATCATGGTCCAATCAAACATGTAATGATCACTTTCCCAATAATTTCTTACCCTCTTTTAGGCTGATCAATGATTGCAAAGTCGACCCGAACACCAAGGACATCGAGTCCGGCTACACAGCGCTGCATCTGGCGTTGTTATACGGTCAAATTGGGTGTGCTGCTTGGTTGATGGCATGTGGCCAAGTGGATAGAAGGCTGGAAGACAATGAAACATTCGCTGCACTGCAGTTGGTGCATAATGATCACAAGGCACACGATAGGGAAAACTTTGAACAAAGTGGTAGGTGGTTTTTGTTAGTTGGATTTGCTTGAAACATTGGATTACCTGTGCTCATTACAAACATAAGATGTTTTCAATTTCGGCCAATAGTGTGGTCAATCTACACTTATCTTCACGGTATATGTCCCAACTCCCGACCATAATAATGTAAGAGCAGTGAGTTTACTGAACAACCCTCGAGCCTCATAGGCCTACACGACGTGTACACAGTGGGCGAGAATGCCAGCTACAATCTGGGCCATTCAAATGCCAATCCTCGCACAATACCTGAAGCTGTCGACACGTTCAGACGACAGGAGATATCGATCAGAAAGGTTGTTGCTTCTAATGTGCGCCAGAGAGCGCCCTGGCGCAGGGCATGATGACAACAATGGCGATTAATGGCAGTGTTATCTCTTCGTCTGTGCGTTTACGTATTCTTATGTGAACTTTTTGAGTGTCGTCCATCGTGTTGCCGGGTTACGTTTGCTTGACTGACCCTGTCCTGGTACAGGCACACCGTCCACCTGTGAAAACAATGAAACGGGCACACCCACGCTGCAAAATCATTCTGTGTTGTTGTTTCGGTTGGGATTTTTTCATCGGGTTGGGCCTAACTTCCATGGGATCCAACTATGAGCAACCGCAGACTGGTTGACTCGAACCCAATTGCATTTGCAGGTGCGCATGTCGAAACTACACACCATGTTCCTGTCTGCGTCGGGCAGTGTGTACGCATGTGGTCACGGTCTGGGTGGTCGATTGGGTGTGAACAATCAGGTGACGCACATTCGACCACAGAAATTGACAGCGTTGAACAATGTGCGTGTGGTTGATGTGGCTGTGGGATTGGACCACAGTTTGTTCCTGACTGATCACGGACAGGTGGGTTGGGGTGTTTTCTGGTGTTTGCTTTTTTGTCCCGAGTCGAGGATCATTATCAAACTTGCTGATCCACGTTTGCGTCATTTTTTTACCCGAAGTTATTTCCAGATGCAGTGAGTGTTGTAATCCTTTGGCTTGAATAAAAGTTGTTGACTAACTGCGTGACACAACTAACGTTGGTTGATATTGAATATATGTACATCTTTTTGTATTACTTTTTGCCAAATCTTGTACTTTATTTTGATCTCAATTCCAAGGATCACAACTCCGATCCCATTTGCAAGTTTCTGGCCTCTAAGCCGTTTTTATCGCTGAGCGGCTATTGCGCGCGCTGATGGCAGCCAGGCGTTTATTCCATGGCCAAACGCCATTAATCTCTGCATTCGATTGCAGCTCTATGCATGTGGCTCCAACACTCACGGCCAGTTGGGTCTGGGTCGACAGGTCGATTCCACTTTGAGCCCAGCACCGGTGCAATGCAAGAACGTGCCTCAAACCAGCACCGTTGTGTCTTGCCATGCAAGCGGCCATTACAGTGTGATTGTGACACAGGATGGGGACAATGGACCTGTGGATGTGTACACTTTTGGATTGAATTTAGGACAGCTGGGACTCAACTCGGATAAACAGCGACAGCAACCAGCGGTCTATGAGGCCACGAAGGTATGCATTGTTCTGTTTATTGATTTTTTTAAAAATCGAAGGTGTGCGACGACTCCCTTGTTGACCACCAACGAACCTTTAATTGTGTCACGTTTGTGTGGTCATCATTCAGGTCACTGAAGTTGGCTCCCTATCGGGCTCCACCAGCCAACAGCCAAATCGGCCACGCGTATCGACGAGCAGCAGTTCAGCATTTGTGCCTGCATCTGGTGACATGGACAACAAGCCAAAACAAGGCAATAAACTGGTGATCGGCTTGGCAGATCAGGCAATCGTGTTGGTGAAACAAAAGGGTGAAGTGTGGCTGTTGGCCAGGCACCAATGTCAGGTACAGTTCATTCATGTCTATGTGCCTCATTCAAACATTGTGCGTTTTCGTTGTGTGCAGTCAAGATGATGATATCAAATGAAACATCATCAAATCGCACTGCGTTCCAGCGTATCGCCACCCGTCAACTGTCGTTGTGTGCTGCAGCTGTGCAAAGCGGTATCGGCAACGTTGCAGCTAGCAAACAATCGATATCGATACTGACATTGTGCACCACCGGAGTGTTGTATCATTGGACGGAGGCCGACGGTAGGGTTTAGTCACCCTGTAGAGAATTTCAAAAAATAAATATTTTAAATTTTCAGGTGTGTACCGTCGATGCCGCTTTTTGTCCTCGGTCACACAAGCACCAGGTGGTGGATACGTACCGAAGACATTGACCGTCACCAGCATGCTATATTCGATGAGAGGTTGGTTGCGGTCAGTTATATTTCGAATGGGCAAAATTCCAAAGCTATTCTTCGATCAACGTTGCAATACAGGGCTGACTGTTGTGTGCAGCAATGGCATGGCACATAGTTGTCATATTCGTGGCGCCAAAACAGACCCGATGAGCCGCGTCGAGTATCGAGTGATCCAGATTGGTGAGCACATACCGAGCGTACATCGATGTTGTGATGTGGCTGGCGACACAACGGGCACTGCAATCGCGTTCAGACAACAATTCCCGAATGTCGACCTGACTGAAGTGCCTGACGTGCTATCGAGCACTATTGGTGGGTGGTTGCATTGGTTGGTGCTGGTCGTGTGAGTTGGATCGTGCTTTAACACGAGCTGCGCGCTTCATCAGTAACTCATAAAACATGACATTCATGTTCATAAACTGACTTTCTTACCCATTTCGTTGTAGGCCACGACCTGTGCACATTCCTATCCCGATCGGACGTGACCGACTCTGTACACGACTTCGAGCTGCACCTTTCGTGTGGCACAGTGCTGCCCTGCCATCGTTACATCGTGTTCTCACGTGCGCCCACGCTGTGCAAACTGCTGCCAGCCAACCAGCAAACGCGATGGACAGTACCCGATCAGTTCTCGAGTTTGGTCGTTCACAATCTGTTGCAATATTTGTACACCGATGATTGTGCACTACTGCGTGTCGGGTACACCCTGGGACAGACGGTGGATCAGTTGCGCGAAACATCGACTTCTGTCAACGAGGGCTTCATGCCTGAATCTCCAAGGCAACAACCACCACCGAAGAATCAGCAAGCGGGTAAACGGAAGAAACGACGATCATCGCAGAAACAGGCCGGCAGTCAAGGTTGGTTTGCTCTGATAGAAATCGGTTTACAAACGTGTTTCTGAATAAGATTTTTAAATTCTGTTTCTTTGTCAGATGCCCCTCTGTGCCTCGACTCAACCACCCTGTCCGACCCGATCAAGCAGTTGTCAGCGCTGGCACGTATGCTCGATTTACAATCGTTGCTCGCAAAACGACTGAATGCTGTGTATTGGGAACACATGACACATGGTTAGGGCGATGTTTATTGGGTTGTGCTGGCACATCTTCGAAGACAGCTTTTCAGTTAGTAGATCTTTAATTGTCATAGCGCGAAGGGGAATTCAACAAGGTCAAAGTCAACACTCTCAAAGTTGGATCATGGTTCCTCATACACCGAGCCCGTTCAATGTCCCCAGGTGCCGCAATCCCCATTGATGGCAATCTATTCACATACGCTGGCCAAGTGCGTCGTGTTGCCAATCGGTCAACAGCCGTAACACCGAAAATACGGTTGAACATCAACGATTTGCCCAAGCTATGTGATGTTTCACTCAACTGTGATGATGGAGTGCAGATTAGGGCACATCGGTATGGGGGTTGGAGAAATGAGAGTTATATTTGTGTTTGTCTTATCTTTTATAGTCTGCCATGCTAGACTCACACAAACCCCCTGATTGTAGTTGTATGCTGATGTCACGTGTCGAGTATTTCCGCACGATGTTGGGCTCTGACTGCTGGTTTGAGGGCACACAATTTGCGTTGACCAATGCAGTGGCGGATTCGGGCTCAGAGCAGAATCCGGATTCGGATCAGGACCCAAGCTCAGACCAGGAACCGGAGCAGAGTCTTGTACCACTGCGTCTGCCAGTGAGCGGTGATGTGGCACACGCGATTGTCGCCTATATTTACACGGACACGTTGTCGGATAAGGTGATGTCTCATGGTTGATATATGCTATATAAATTAGTGCTGGTGTTGACACATGTTTCACTCACGTGCAGGTGTGCAAGTCGACAGCATCGTTGTCATCGACCGATGGTGACATGCCTGAACTGTTGTGTCGCGTGCTGATTGCGGCTGACCAGTTATTGATCGATCGGTTGAAACAGGTGATTCAATGATTAGAGCCATTATTTTGGTTTGTCCCTTCTGCTGGGCCTATGTGGCCACGAAACAGTTCTGAAAAGCCATAAATCTTCACGTTCAATTTCAAATTCGTCTTGAAACAGGCTCCAATTGTGTCACGCGGCGGACAAAACGGGCTGGTCTTGAATTCTGACCGAATACAATTCGGGGCGTCTAAATTTAACGTGCGCTATCTCCCAAAAAAAATTAAGCTCCAAGAAAAAATTCAAAAGGCTAACCGGGGACCGTCGATCACAAACGCACAATTTAGGAGGGTGCCGCTGTTTTGCCCCCCGCTGTTTGGCCGATTTATCATAATGAGCTCCATAGCACGCAGTTCGGGCGGCAGCTTCTAGCTGCACAGGAACTCCGGTCCGGTTATCGATTTTTCGCACATTTTACGGATCCTTGCCAGGGACGGAAAACTTGGCTCCTGAAACTGATATGCTCAAGTAATCCATCCCATATTGCAGCTTTGCGAGTCCGCCATCACGCGACGGCTGTCCATTCGTAACGCGCTTGATTTGCTGCAATTCTCGCACACCTACAACGCTGTGCAGCTGTGCGCTGCTGTCGAACAGTACATTTGTTTGAATATGGCCGCGTTGCTGGATGTTGATGTGCCGTTGGCTAACTTGGATGTTGAATGTTTACAATCGTTGGCACGATGCTATCGGCAAGTGGTGGTAAGTGGTCAAGTAGACATATTGAGTGTGTTGGTGCCATGCGCATGGTAATGATGATGGCGTGCACGTTTCGGCTAAACCATAAATTCTACATGATGCAACTGCAGAGAGTTTTGCGTATCTTTTCCCGTTTCACAGCCGGACGATGCACTAGTGCGAATACGCCAGATGCGAGCATAGCACCAATATTGTGACTAAGCCACGTTATATTTGTCCGTCGATAAATGCATACCAGCGTCCCCACGTTGGTGAGCGTCGTCTGACACCACAACACGATCGCAGCTGGTCAAGTGACGAGCTGTCATTAATGTGCACTCAATTGGACGACAATGGTGTGACGTTGGAACAATTGGAACATTATGTGCTGAATGTCGAGAAACAGCCATCGGCCAGTGGTCGGTTACATCTTGTTGTTTTTTATTCATTTTTATCGAATTTAGTGTCAGATGAACTTTGTCATTCTGTTCCTTTCAGTGTCCACTCTATGCTCACTGTATGTGCGCAGTTCCCAGAAACAAAAGGCTGAATCTGAGACATTAGAACAATCGCAACAGCATGAAGAGACCAAACCTATTGCGAGCATCGCTTCCACTCCTTCACAGCAACAACAAGCACCAATACAGCAGCCAGCGTCTCTAAACCCCAATCGACCCAACACTATAACCTCGTTGCGACACGATCTTGGCACCAAATTGACCGTATTACCGATTTCGCCAAGCCAACAACAGTCATTTCCACCCGCCACAACGAGCAACCCTCGACGTTGGGGTGCACCTGCGGCTGGTGGTGGTGAACCGACACCGACGAGCCCGATGGTGGATCTGAGGAGTGTGATGGCCGCACAGCAACGCACTGAGGATGCCGACAGACGGACTAAGAAGGTGTCATTGTCGGAACATCGCAGTGACACCGACGTGACATCAGGCAGCAGTGATAATGTGTGGTTTAGGACATCCACACAGCAAGGCTCAACCAGAACCACGTTGGCTGTCAACCAACCACCACAAAGCGGCGTGGATTCGGTTGGTTGTCGAATCATTTGGTAGTGCCGGTCCACATCGTATCTAAGTATTCCGCCCCATGATACAAGTTAAGAGCAGTTATCCCAAATACGCCATTTATTGTGCTCGTCAGTTGCTACCAATGCGGCTGTCTAGTGTTACGTACGATGCAAGAAAAAGGTCCCATCATATGCAATACAAAACAGCGACAAGTTCTGCTAGATCTGACTACCTTAGTATTTGAATGCTGAGTGCTGTGAAACATCACATGTCATTAGCTCAATACTAACTTGCAGCCGAGTGTGCCGAGTCTGAGTGCCATTTTGTACGAGGAGAGCACACGCGAACAACAACGTCGACTGAAGACCAATCGAGCGTTGGCCACGATTCAGACGGAGGAACGCGCAATTGAACAATTACGATTGGCTTATAGGGTCGCCGATAATTGGGATGAATGCATCACCGTGCAACGTGTGCAGGCGGACACCGCTGAACCAACTTGGCGCATGGGTGATAGGGAATAGATAATTAATTTATTGGGTTTATGTGCTTATCTTGTTAATTAGGCAAGGTTTAGGTTAGACACTCGTTTCGACATGTTTTCGTGGACCAATGTTTGCGGAAATCTAGCTTATCCCAAAAAATGACATTTGTGATCTGAATTTTCAAGTGCAAATTGTGTCTAAAAATTTGTCGAATGATATTATTGTTGGTTTTTGTCTTTTGTCCATTGAGTTCGACATGCTGCATAAATTATTTATACCAGCCCAGCCACTCTTTATTTCGTTAGCGATAGAATGCGCGAACGAGTAGCAGTGACCCAAGTCAGGTAATTCTCGTTATTTTTATCCACCATACAGCTTTCTGTGAGCTCAAAACTTTCTAACTGGATATCACATTAGCTTTGAGTATCGGGTTAATTCTAAGCCAGTTATCCACTGAAAGTCCGCATACGTTTGAATTCGCAAAGCTTTCAATCAGATCAAATTTGCTGGATTGAAATTCGAGAGATCGTTTTCGTGTTTTTTTATTTCGGTTGTTATTATCATTGTTAGTTTGTATTCTCATTCCATTTATCGACCACAATTGCACTGATTGCACGTGGCTGCCGTGTCTAGAATGGACGGTCGTTTGGGCACGCGACCACCTGCAAGCAGGGCACAATTAGTTGTAGAATACTGGTCTGGGATGCAGTGTCTCCAATTGTGTTTGTTGTGCACCACATAATCGAATCAACACAATACTTTCGAAAAGACAACCTTTGCGACGACGTGATGCCTTGCGTCGACCACGGCTTTTGGATTTCGACTTGCGCGAGCGCGATCCGGAACTGGTGCCTGCAGCAACAGAAGAGGCTCGGTTCAATTTTGTAAACTCTTCGTGCTTCGAATTGTTTGATTTGTATCAACAACCAACTCTTTGATTTCGATCGTTGTTGCGACCTGCTCTTTGCCAGTGCTTTGCCCAACAATGGCACTGGTTGCGTACTTGAACTCGAACGGGCTGCAATCAATGCAAGCATGGTTTTGCATAATGAGAACTTGGTGAAAAGTTGTTCCCCACCCACCGCTCATTGCGTTGTGATTGTCAACATTTGATGTTACTGCTTTTGGCATGGGACTGGTGGATGACTTGGGGGAACGCGCAGTGGCTAATGATGGTTTGAAATAAATTGTTGCAAAATTTTGAAAAAAAATGAATTTCCAAACCCTAATTTGTGTCAGTCACCTTTACGTCCGCCGCCACGACGACCTTGTGCTTTGGTTGGTGCCCTCCTTCCTCTCACCGACTTGCGGACCGAACCGCGACGCCTGCCGGCTGAAATCCGCACCGATTTCTTAAGCAATAAAAATTGTGTTGGATATCGTATTACATTCGCAGTTCACAATACAGTTTCTGACGGGTCAGTCACGGATCATTTTGACCAAGGGGGACAAATCTCAAAAGCCATTTTTAGCTTGTTTGGCTTTTCAAAAACTGTTTTAAAAATTATTCTGCGGTTGTTCAACATTTAGCCAGCTATTTAAAACATGACTATTCGCGCGTGGCGCGCAAAAAAAGTTGCACTTTTCACACGCAGCACAGCCAAATTTCATGGAAAATGGGTGTACCTGACGCGCGAAGCGCGCGTTTTTTTGGATCTTCGAAGTGTGTTAAGAGTGAAAATCCTGCGATTTAGGGACCATTGTGGCCAAAGGGATGGCCCCCTGAATGCGCTAGTGTGATGAGTTATTTCTAGTCAACCCACATTTGGTTTTGGTGCTTCGCGGTGCACCGCGACGGCTTCTGGAACGTCGCGAAGGTTTCAGTGAACGCGTGCTGGCTGAATAACAGAATATGCTTATCAGTTTCGATTCGAAAGCGTGTCAACACGTTTGAATCTTTCCATTTTTGCATTATATCACTCACATTTGCGTTTGCCACCGCGACGACGTCCCTTCGACCGCGACGATGCGCCGACGGACTTTCTGGCCGATCGACGACTCCGCGAACGTTTCGATCTCACTGAACGTGACACGGCTGGAACGATGGATTACGAATACAGAATTACCTAGGTCTGAAAAACACTAAACCATAGCACTGTATTGCGCTCAATACATTTGCGTCTGCTTCCGGTTCGCTTCGATTTGGTTCCCGTCTTTGTTTTACGATTCGATCGAGTTGCGCTCACATTGCGACCGGCTGTTGCGCGCTCCTGTGACGCTGAAGGAGCAAGGAATTTACAGGATTTTATTCTGAAGTGTGGCTGAAGATATACAGTAATCCAATATTCCCGAATTTTCCCAACCAGCAAGCATTGTGGTTTCTTGTTTATCGATATCGACTGTTTGATTCATATGATGATTAATGCGAATCGTTGTTCAGGTTGTGCCTTGTGATTACTGGGTATGGTATGAATGATTGATATCAAGTTCGGGTTTGTAAACTTTAATGTACAGCATACAGGACGGAACTGCCCCGCGTACGTCATCAGCAAAACCAGAATGTTGCGGCGCTCATTGCTGGCTGTCTTTCTCCACTCTATGTACATATGTACTTGTCTCTGGACAAGAAAAAATCACAACATTGATTTCCGGATCAGTTGCTTTTACTTCGGCCAAATAATTTTTAGCATTTGATCACAATTTTTACGAGATAAGGTTATCACTGGAGTCTAGTGGGCATGCGTGCTTTTGAGCCAATTTTGTTGTGCGAAAGTTTCACTGTCACGGTCAGAATTAGGGAAACTGGATAGTGTTCAATGGATGAGGTGGATAGATTCTAAAGTTGGTTCAAGATAATTTTATCATAATTCGGCCACTTCATTTTTGGTGATTGTCGTAAATCAGGGTGTCTCTCTATCTGGCACAATTGCATTTGTTGAGCGCGATCGCGGTGTCGACGGGCGGACGCGCTTTGCGACCGCGACGACCAGCTTAATTGCAGATTAACATTGCATTTTTTGAACTCAACCACAATCAACAAGAATTTCGTGAATATGACCTAACCTCTGCGACGACGACGGCCGCTGCGACGTGATGCCTTGCGTCGACCACCACTTTTGGACTTCGACTTGCGACCGGACGAGCCCGATTTGGATTTGCGACCTGCCGGCGCGGATATTGGCTCTAACAATAAATTGTAGTCACCAGACGGGACCCGTGCCTACGGCCCGGCTACAGCGCCGCGCCCGTGCCGTGCCACCCACTCCCCCCCCCGAAGACCCGTTAGCATACCCAAAGCTACCCGTGAAAATTGACCCGTCCGCACCTCCGAGGGCGGGGGCCACAGACACACACACATACATATAAGCAATCCACCAGCTCATGACACTCGCACGCACACGCTGCATGCTGCATTACTGCCGTCAATGAATGCATCTATTCTCTGCAGTTATCCGTTGAAACATCCCCAAATTTTGCAACAGTGCAGAAAAGTGGCAAGCAGCAAATGAAAACCGGATCAATTAAAAAGTGGTCATCAAAGTATGTCACTCGCTCAAAGTGTACATTTTGTGTAGAAAATGGCGTGTGCTGCTGCATGCGCTGTGTGTAAAAAAAGTGCCATGAGCCGATGGATTGCCCATACAATGTATAGTCCAGCCACGAACTCATGAGACGACTTTTTTTAAATTGGCTTGTGCGGATCCAATAATGTTCCGGTTCCACGTGTTTCGGAAATGAAAGAAAGAGAAACGCATGTATTTTTTTAAAGTACGCTCTCCACCTCGGTGCGTAAATTCCCTTTTGACTCCCAAAACATTTGTGTGTTGAACAACGCTGCTGTTCGCGTAAGCACGCAACAAATTGAGGTCAGCCAGCTGGAAGTTGTCATCATGTCTCTCAGCCCGATCTCTTTCTTTTGTTTGCGAAAACCCGTGTAACCGGTGCATTTTTGAGTCTGGCCAGGCAAGCTTTGAAAAAAGTCGTCTCATGAGCTGGTGGTTTGACTATACGTCCTCCTGTTTTAGTAGTATAGATGATCAACAACTCATTTATAAATACGTGCCTTTACTTTTGGGTCGTCGACCATCGTCACTTTCGGATTTCGACTTCGAGCTGGATTTCGATTTCGATCTTGCGTTCGGCGCTGCGAAAGATTGTATCGTGTGCGTTGGGGACCAGAACTCAATTGATCACAACCATTAAGTCACAATCAGCAAAATATTATTGGAAACCTTTTCCTTTGTTTGGTCGACCATCGTCACGTTCGGATTTCGATGTCGAGCTCGATCTTGACTTCACACCTGCCGAGACGAGAGCGGATTTCCCCGTGAAGCAGTTTTTCGCGCCACTAATGACCTTGATTCCAATGACAATCAACAACTAATTTGCAAATGCCATTCACCTGTTTCTTTCGGTCGTCGGCCATCGTCACTTTCTGATTTCGACCTGGAACGCGATTTCGACTGGCTGCTGCCTAAAAACAAATGATTCTCAATCAAACTGACTGAGTCACTGTATTTTGTCAGCATTATACTATTGAACCCAACCTGAACTTTTGGATTTTGATGCCGATGACTTTTTCGACGTGATCGCATCGCGGTCGGTCGCATTGGGGGTAGCCGCGACATTGTCACCAAGTAGCACTGGGTCAGGGCTGCCCGAACGAACATTGGCCACTGCAAATAAACAGTCTGGTTTGATTTGTAAACAAATAATATTTTTAGCCAACTTTTGCGCGTGCCACCGCGGCGACCGCGACCTGACTTCTTGGTTGGTGTTTTCGTGTCACGACGACCACTGCGGACAGGTCGGAAACGCGAACGGCTGGCTGAAACTCAACGGACATTTGAGCTATTTGTGCACTGCTTTGCCAAAAATCCAGCCATGAAAACTCACATTTTGATCTGCTGTCGTCGATGTCAATCTCGAGGTCTGAATCCGACGGCGACTTCCTGGCGCGTGGTCGAGGTGCGCGACCGCGGCGGGAACCCTGTCGCAAACGTGATCGACGACCGCGACCGGTTTTGGGTTTCGGACGCACGCCAGCTGAATTTCGACGCTTTGATTTGTAAAACAGCCTACATAACAAAAAACACTTATTGGTCGATCCATACTTCTGCGTTTGCCACCGCGACGACGTCCTTTCGACCGCGACGGTGCGCCGACGGACTTTCTGGCCGGTCGACGACTCCGCGAACGTGCGGCTGAAGAATTCGAGGCTGAATTTTGATGAATCGCACAAAATGGGGTAACTTCAGGTCAGAACTTCAGACAATATTTTCAAATTGATCTTGTATGTAATTTTGCAAGCATACTAACTACGTTTGCGCCTACCGCCGCGACGTTTCGACCTGGCTCCGGTCACACGTTTGGTCCTGGGCTTGCCACCTTGTTGTTCTGGCTCGCCTGCATAAAGCGCGCCACAAGTTGGACATTTCCAGGCTGCAATATGGTTGAGATTTTTTTGAATGTGTGCTTTTTTGAAAATAAACATAATATCTTTGAAGCCACAAAAAGCACTAACCAGGCATGGTGTCTTGGTTGAATGGGATTCCTGGGATGTGTCCAATACGCGATGACTTGATTTGATGGTTGGAGAACTTTTTTGATGCTAAGTAAAATTTGGCCGAATTTCGGTAGAATGAAAATGAACGAATAAAATATTTTTATTTGGTATGTATGCAGCTATAGTTTCTTGCCTGTTTGCTCCACACCCCCAGTTGGTTTTGTGATGTTTCGCGGTCGTAGGTGGCTTGGAATGCTATTGGAATACTGTAGCTGTGTCACTTACTGTATGTTTGCTTTCTTCTGTGTGTTTGCAAACTTTATTGACAAGAGTCAGAAACAGTAATAGCGAATCGCAAGCTCATGAGCGAGTAAAGCACCGTGTATGTATATACAGAGCTTGATATGACAGAAGGAGAGGGCTAAAACTGACGCTGTGGACAGCAGATGACATGATATTGGCAAATTTTTGTAAGTCACGAATAAAATTCAGAGCATAAATTTCGAAAAATCTAATTAACAGACACCTCTCTTTCGCGTGGGTGCAGCCCGGTTCCTACCAACCATAATTAGACAAGCCTCCCTTATGGAGGGCATTCGCACACAATAAATCACCGCATTCAACGGGTACTTGACAAACAACATCACGTTCACAATGCAACTTCCAATGGCTAGTTTCCACGGGTGATTAGCCATCATACTGTACACCGGGTAGGGACATCGTTGACAGAGAAGGGCAAACCAACAGACACTGGGTAGCCAGGACAGAAGGAATGTGCACAGGATGACCAGCGCGAAGAAGGCTGTGCGTTGTGAGCGTTGTTGTTGACGGGTGACTTTGCGATGACATGTGGCTAGTTTGGTGTTACCCACTGTGGCTGAACAGGAGGTGTCGTCGGCCTGGAATATTATGCAGCTGGAAACGGGCTTGTTTGGAAGTGGACTCGAACCCTCCAGTATACAAAATGCCCTCTTTGTAGTGGCCCTCTATCGTGATAATTCTCGATAAGCCTTGGTTTGGTCTGCAATCCGTATCTGATACGCGCATCCTACCCGCACAATAGTGACTGGTTATTAGGAGAGTATCGAGCGCCAATGCGGACTCTTCAATCACGTGCATAACTGTCCATGTGTATGGGCACGATAACATTGCGCTCATCAGGACACGTTCGCCAGTCAAGGCACTACAAAATGAAATATCGCCCGTCACACACCGTCAGCGACAGGCCACTCTTCCGTTCGGGTGTGACGTGGACGTTGTCTCTGTCGGACTGATGAGGGTCAGGCACACCATTCTGCTCCTTGGCATTGTTGTCGTTGTTGGTGATGTCTTTGTCGAGTTTGCGACGTAGCAGAGGTCTTGAGAGGAATTTGGTGCGACAATTGGGGGAGCTGAAACATCTGATCAGCATAAAATGGTCGAACCCTCGTAACAGTAACCTTAAAAAGATGTGGAAACAAACTAATGAGATCATGACCGTACCCCTGGCGTTGCATGCTGTGCATTTCCACCGCGTTCATAGGCATCGACATATCGACTGATGTTTCATCCCTGGTAGTCATGCGTGCAATCACGCTGTGTTGTTTTTGTGGTTGACTGGCTGACGGTTTGGCACCAGCAAATGTGCCAGCACTGGTTTTCAGGTGCCACATCATTCGAAGGTAGATACAGAGTGTCGCGATTATTGGCACCTGGAATATTTGGATCTGGGTGCATTCGAACTGGGTGCTGTTCTCTGGTTTGGAGTCAGGAGTTCTACCGCGGCGCTACAGACCAAAGTTTTCAAGCGGTCACGAGTGTGAATTCAGCAGGTAATCGCCAGCAAATCGCAATGTGATCCCAAAAATAACTGAAACATCATCTAACCAGCAATATGATGCACACAGCGAATCTATACCCGTCACCGAGGAATACAGCACTGTAGCATGTGCCATCAGTGGCCAGATACAGCACTGTGATGAGCACAAGCGAGGCCAGTTGTGGCGCGCACCACACCACCAACACACAGGGTTTGATACGGCGGGCCACGAAGGTCTGCATGCTGTGCGGGTGTGCCAACGCGATGTAGTGCACCAGTGCCAGTAGGACCACGTGGATTAATGATGTTTCAATGCCGGCTAGACGCAGTAGTTCGGTGCCCAACGCTGGACATAGGGTGCCTGAATGGGAAAGGCCGGAATTGTTTGACGGTAACAGAAAACCCTGATTCAACGTGGTTGGCTGTTCGAAATTTGCATTGATAAGCTTTCCCATCATCAGATAACCTCAGGTTTGGACTTGGACTGTCCGGTAAATTGCAGTCAATCCTGTTTTTAGCGATTATCAGGTTGATGAAAATTGTGAAGTGCTTTTGGTTACTCCCGGTTTTGACTTGAACCCTCTGAAACATGGCGCACCATCAGCGCACATCGTGGAGTCACCGTCTGTGAGGATCACACACGTCACGTGGATGCCTTCATGCATGTTTAAAGCAGACTGTTTCTCACTCTAATTGATCGTAAAACAAACACAGTATAATACCTGAAGAAATCAATTACCTGAGAAGAGCCCAGTGGAATTAACGAGTAGTCCTGTTCCCAATAGCAGTTGCGTCCACAAGTCAGCAGCAATCATACTGTACGTGAACTGCACAACTGGGGACCATTGTTTGATGTAGCGTGCCGACACCAACACTGACGTTAGCAGCACCAAACCAATGACAGTCAATGTGAACAGTAAGATTTGTGCCACTTTGTACACCGAATCCACCTCCTTGCGATACCAATCGTTGAGCTGCGCCCAGGACAAACCCGGGTCGACGGTAGGGGTAAAATTAGAAGAAGTATTCGACGCTGAATACTCCATTTTTTACCTCTGAAGCCAAACATAAAAGATGTAATGTGATAGCACTATTATATGGCATCTAAGAAATATACTTTGAGTAATATATGGAGTACGGAGTTCGCATAAACAAAGTGTTAAGTATATGATAACTAACAGCTACAAAGCATAGGGCCAGTTTAATGGTGGCGCCTCATGCATAGGAGGTCATCGCACCATCGTTGAGCTTGTGCTCAAAAGTCAGAAAACACGCACTAACTTGATAATCACAATCTGAGATCTGTGGAACACTTACAGTAGTGCATTATAAATCAAAGCAGCGTGAAAGCATAAAAAGCCCGCAGTACACAGTGAAGCTTAAGATCCTGCGAGCTGGGGAAGGTTAGTAAAAGTGTACCGACTCTGATTGAGTGAGCGCCAGCTGCAATAGCCGGTACATCCCGTATGAGACCCAGATAAAAACGAATAGGTGGAAAAAGTAAAACGGTACTAAAAATCGCGAATATTAGTCCAGCACGCATATGACGCACAAGCGGCTGGCAACTGCGGCTGCTATGCATCGCATAGCTTTCCAAGTGCTGGTACCCACTGTTTTAGGTTACACGCACGACACTAAACTTTGAGTTTTCGGCGTTGTTCAAAGTCGGTCTGGGAGCATCAAACAAATGAGCACACGTTCGGTTCCTAATGATCGAACGAACAAAATAAACAACAACATTATAACAGTTTTGGCTGGTGATTTGAGGAATGTCTTCTCATCTGCTAAAGTGCACTGATTTTTATATACAGTGTGCATGCACAAAGCCATAAATGTTATGTATTAAGCATAATTTTCTGTCAAAGAATTGTGTCCATCCGGTTTACACTTAGTCAGTCATTTGCACTGCCGATCACCCAATTATTGCGAACACAGCTATGTACCTACTGTACAACAACTGACGACTGATAGGCGCAAGCAGCTTTTAGATTCAGTGCTATGGCGTTGAGATGTTATTACAAAAGAAACAACATAAAGGCGCCAATCGGGACCCCGGGGCTTTTGTTTTGTGCGGCATGTTGCTATTCCTGCAACTTTTAAATGCCCATTACGCACACATCATTATGGAAGCTTCTAGGGAAAACCACATTTTGCACCCATGACAACAACACAGAGTCACCTGTCACGACGCAGAGCTTGTTGTGTGCAACTGATGCGATTATTATAGTAAAACGGATAAACGAAACAAGCTAAGCTCTTACAAGATTGTGTCTATCTTTATTTTGTCCCCAAGACAGGACCGTTGCAGTGGGCTAGAAGTAAGCTGATTGTCTATCTATGGCAGATACTCTAGCACCGGCATCGTTATTTAGTACACCTACATATACAGCTACCAAACAGTGATCACAACAGGCATACGGTGGGAATGAGAAGCTTTGTTTTCATACAGAACGCTGTCAGTGGGTGCACAGACTGTGGTACTGCTTGATCAGCTGATTAATTTATGTGGTACGTTCTTCTGAAAGTTCTGACATGTGAGAAAACATAAGGCGCATTGGCCAGTTTGTAGGCAAAGTTGCCGCTAGCTAGTAGGCATGCTGTGTTTCATTTTGCGACGCACACACCTGTGCAAGCATATTGCGCCTTATCGTTCAGCAACCCACATGAATATTGCATTGACCACAGTATACCGTTTATGTATTGCAGTATTTTTTTGCAAATAGCCCAACAGTAATGTAACCTAATTATTTCTGCAAGCACAGGACGGGAAGTTTATTTACTTTCTTTCAATAGCGCAAAAGTATAGCAGGCGCACACACTTAGCCCAGACAATTGAATTGCTGGCACACCAACAGCATGGTTGCGTGGTCTGGCCTGCCCTGTTGCATTGAAAGGAAACTTGAATTGAAATCTCAGGTGGACTGAAAAACAACTTTTGACTGTGCTGCTTGAAAAAAATGACATCTCGAATGTCCAGGAAGATCACAGCAGCTTTTAGTTCATATTATTCTGTGCTCACGTGATTGTGCGTCAGCCTCACCAATGAAACGAAAATGATTCCGCACTTTGGCTTGCTCGGCGATGTTTCCGTTGAGCTCAATTTCGAAACTGCAACTGGAAACAAGGCATGTTCTCAATCTGGGTGCTTTCAAGCACAGAAACAAGACTTGAGAAAAATGTACCCATCAAGTTACAAGTGACTGGTACAACGCTAATGTGTCGCATGCGGAACATTCTCAGAGCCATACGCGTTTTTCTACTTTCCGACAGAGAAGCACTTTGCATGAACGTCGCTTCCCACATGGCAATCCAATCCGATGCTGTGAGCGGACGGGGCGGCAGAAATTTTAATTCTGAAACAGATTTAGTTGCAATACAAAACATTTGAAAGCCATGTCGATGTACAGACACGCCCTTGCGCGATGTTTTCCGTGTTGATAAAAAAACGAGCCGCTGCTGCCGACACTAATGCATCAGCTGCTCACTAACCCACGTGGTTCACCGGCGAGATCATTGCAACCGGACAGGTATAGGTATACGAAAAAATGTATAGGTACATGGCGTCCGTCGCACTTACCTACAGTACATGGCCCAACGCCACAGTGGAAATAGCCTGCCCGTTTTGAGAACGTTACAAAAGTACATTAGAAAGTGTAGGGGCATTCAAGTCATCAGATTGAATTCGCGCACGCGATGCGACTGTCGCCAGCAGCACACGCGACCAAAGCTTGCAAAGAAGAGCACTTGAGGGGATTGCAGATGTGTGCTGCTTCAAGAATGTAGAATGACAGATACTCATGCAGATTGTGGGTCATCTGCTTGTCGCCAAATGGGGGATGGTTGCACCAGACTCAGCCGCACATAATGCGCAAATGATCATTTTCGTTTATCTTTGATCACAAACACAATAAACTGATTCACAATGACTATATTCACTGATCACCATCACCATCATACCAATATACCAACAATCACGATCACCCTGATTTTTGCTGTTGCAATCATTGATTCCACATCCAATATTCAACCCAAAGCACAAGGTTTTGTTATTCTTCAATTAATTAATCAATCCACAATCGATCGATCTAAAAATCACTAATTGAATCAATCAGCCAATCATTCAATCAAACGATCCTATTTGCCAATCAACTGATCATTCAATCCTTCAGTCACACATTCAACCAATCAATTGCAGACGTAGTGACCAGCCCATCTTCATCGACCGATGTCAGCCCATCCAACTCCAACAGCCCGGCGGTCAACGATGTGCAACTAGCTGTGTTGGTCAGCATTCTCGTGCTGTTCGCGCTGCTGCTCGTCGGTCTGATTGTAAGCGTCGGATTCTGCGTCAGTCGATGCTACAAAAAGGACGCCATTCAACAATCGAAATTGATGCAACAACAACTCAATCAAATCCAACAACAAGAGCAGCAGTCAAGTCAACCACAACAACAACACTTTGACGACTACGACCTATCCGAAAATCCCGAAGTCCTGAAATTGCGACAGTTCAAACTCGCCCCGCCACAAACGGCCTCAAACTCCAGCAAGAAATTGAACAGAACGCAGTCCTCTGGGTTGGTTGATGAACAGGTCTTTTGTAAGATGCACTTCAATAAAATGGCTTGTCATGTCATTTCCTTCAGAAAACACACCGGAACCGATCGATACGGCGCACACTCAACAACCGGTTAGAGAATGTGTGTGTGTTTGATTGTTCGGTAGATTGATTAGTTTTCAGGAACGGACAACGAATACGAAGCAGTTGATGCGACATTCGACAGAACGAGAACGATCACGACACCCAAAAAGGCATCGATCAACAAGACACGTGACACGATCAAAGCACCGAAGATACAAACGGACGAGAACTACAACACCCTCGACGACATACAATGAAGAAGAACCATTGTACATGGAATTATGCCATTGATCAAAGAGCACAGCTATACATGAACAACCACCACATCTAAATTATTGTGATCAAATGAAAAGTTATGTGTCTATCACCACATCTAAATTATTGTGATCAAATGAAAAGTTATGTGTCTATCAACATGATCTATAGCAGGCCACCCGAGAAATTACTGCAAAGCTAAGCTTGCAAACAAAATTTGATTTCAAGAACGAAACCACAAATTTATGCTGCTAAGCACTACTGAATGATAACAAAACTGCAAAATTTAACCGAATTTGAATAAAACAATTGCTTGGTAGTTTGGCTTGATTCTGAGCAGACTGAGAGTTTGTTTCTAAACAACGATTCTCTGCATTGATGTGTTCAACGTTCAAGTTTATTGTGTGGCGGACACCCGAATGACCGTATATATGCGTAAATATGCCTAAAATACAGGTTCAATATGACGTGTGTAATAAATAATAATAGTGGATGACCACCTGAGAACCATGGTAACTGCCTTTTGTTTAGTTATTTCAAATGTTTTGTTATATAAAATTCAGACTCGCCGGGGTTCTCAGCCAGCCCTGCCACAAAAGTGTTGAAGTGGGCCCACTTCACAAGATCAATTGCAATAATGTGATCACGTGATAAGAATAATGATAATATCCATCAGTCAAATGTGTATCACAGGGTGTGCCATCATACTCGATACTCAGCGACTCAAACCAGATATGGTGAGACGCACACACCGTCGGCATTCAGAATGCAGCACGTGTCGTCCCCGCAGTTGCATTGGCAATTCAAGGTGATGCCCATCTGGTACGGGCAACCCATCGTGTCGGACATGAAGAAGAAATCCTCGTCTGAAACCAGGCATCTTTATCTAATCTCACAAAAAAGGTTTTATTGCAGAAAGCGGTATTGCTTACACCAGGCGCGGGGGTCGTTGGGGTCATTGTCGAGGCAGGTGTCCACACATTGACACTTCTCCCAGATACATCCTTGCACGAACGTGTAGGATGCACTGAATAGGATGCAATTTGACGTGTGATCAGGACCAGTATGCAATCGACTAGAAAATAACATACTCGCATTGGTTGTCCTCCATGCACTGCTTGAATGCGGCGTTTGATCGACACCTGTAAAATGAACATTCACATAGGAATTACCACTTCCGGGTCACCCTAGGTATACTACGGTCGTACTAACGCGTCATTTGGCATTGGGTTGTATGGAACATCACACGTGCTTGACGTGTAGCACTGCGGATAGATGCCGGCGTACGGGTAGGTGCCACAACCGCTGGAAGGAAACAAGGACTGACAATATTTTGCACATAGGTATATTTTGTTGCCCATGTTTCACCTGGATGTAGCACACGCAACTGTGCAGTCATGTGATGTGTGCATCTGCTCTGAACAGGTAGGTGGTGGCGGCGTCGGTGCTGCCGTTGTTGTTGTTGTTGTTGTTGTTGTTGTTGTCGGTGGTGTTGTTGTTGTTGTCGGTGGTGTTGTTGTTGTTGTCGGTGGTGTTGTTGTTGTTGTCGGTGGTGTTGTTGTTGTTGTCGGTGCCGTTGTTGTTGTGTCCTTGTTTTTCCCTTTGCCTGCCTGGAACAAAAAATACTATGAGACAGCACTTCTTGTCCTTTCATTTAATGTACACATACATATTGTATGTGCACGGCCACCGAAGTAGGATACGGCCGTGTGCTCCCACAGCAATCGGAATTCTGATCAACCCAACGCACTCACCGGCGGCGGGGCCACAACAGCACAGACAAACACCAAACAACAGATGATCTTGGTGAACATTTTCGATGCCGGATATTTGCCAATTCAAGTATTAGTCAAAAAGTGAAATAGAAGTTCAAAACTTAACTTTGTGGAAAATGAAAATTTAACTTTATAGTTCGGTGTGGATGGTTTGGTTGGTCATAAAACCGGAATATCTTGTAATGACTGTCATTATTGGGCATGATATCTCAAATTATATCCATGCTGATGTACAGGGTATAGCAGTGCATCAAAGGTATGTACCGCTGCATTAAATCCAGATTTTTCGGTTTTTGAAAGTCGTTACTATTATTGTCATCCTGTGAGGTCGGCGATCATCACATGATGCGGTCACTGGTATAGGTATACGTATGCCAAACTGAACTTGGTTTTTGGCTATTTTAGTTATCAGAGCCCGTTTTCACATGATCATTTTCACTGGATATAGCTTTTGTGATAAACGGTTATGTATTTTTATCGGGCAGGCTATTAGCAATATAAACCTTTGAAAAATTTTATCAGGTTCAATTGTCAAATAAATGCAATGTACAGAAAACATGCAAGGACATCAGGGGATCACTGATAATTGTTGCTGCTACGAGAGGACTCAGCCACAAGCAAAACATCTTATCATGCTTGGCTGCGGTAAATCAGTTTACTGTCAACCGAATAACTTCCCTTTCGGCAAAGAAACGACCATGCAACACCTTTGAATGTTTGTGGTCGGCATTGATCTGTGTTTCGAACCGACTTCGCAACCTCCGTGTGTTCCTGACCATAACCATCCTGACCAGAACTTGTTGGTCTGCTTCGGTACCGTCGTGTGGGTGGCAACGCGACGTTTTTGAAGGGTTAGTAGACAAAGTAAAAAACCTTTTATGCTGGTGATCAGTAAATCTCGGAATCTAACAAATTGTCACGTGACCCGAACAGTGCACCGATTCGGTTCCGGTCGGTGTTGTCATCACAGCACAATTACTTCGTCACTACAGCGACTCTCGCCCGTTCGCGACTGTGGTGTCGACCTTCTGGGCGAGGTCTGTGTGATGCTGCTCTGTTCGATTTGTAAAATTGTGAACTTATTATCCGATGAAAATCGACATTTCTGCCCATCCGGCCCATTGCCGACCATTCCGAGTTGCCTGATGTTCAAAGGCAGGGGCAGAAGGTCGACGAGACGCGGCCGGAAACGTTCGGCCATTTCGGCCTTAAAACCCCAGAAGAATTTGTAGAATCCAATTGTTGAGATGAAGAAATAGAAGCAGAAGACGGACACGACGAGCATGAACGCACAGATGATGACGACGGATGTGGCTGAGTCGTTCTCATACGTGTCACGCTCGACCACCACGTTAATCGACTCGGATGACAAACTCATTTTACTGACGTTTTTAATCTGAAAAAATGTCGCATACCCGCCCTTTCACTGCTTTGGTCGGAACGAATGGAATAGAAGGAACTTGACGAAGGCTTCATGATCAATCGGGACTGGTTTGCCGATCACAAAGTTTCGTTTTCCGACAAAAGCAGCCTAAAAGGAGAGAAAAAATCGAACTCACGTGGAGTTGAGGTCTACCATGAACTTGATCGGGTTCTTTTGTTGTTTGCCCCATTTGAAACAAAATAAACCACAGCCGAGACAGACACACAAACACACTCAGCGGTTTTTTCAGTCAGAGTTCCGATATACATAATACAAAATGAGTGTATTCCCCAGAGGACTGAGACTACCCTCCTTCAATTTGCATGCAACAAAAACCCTCCGTCTAATGCACAGCTGTGATGTTCTTGTATCAATTTGTGTTTCTAATGAATTACTTTGCAGTATTAGTCGCGTGGAACTGCTGGATTGTGAGTGTAACTAATTCGAGGGAACATTAGATGCAATCCCGCAGTCCCGTTCACATCAAGTTGAGCCCGGTCAAGATCGCAAGCTTGGTTCAAAGTGTTTGGCACAGCAATATTTTATTGCAAACGAATGAAAAATAGCGCAGAATACAGTAAGTGCAAATCTTTAGCACACGATTAGGAACTTTGAAATTGTACCAATGGCAGTATGGATGATGTATAGCACACGCGCGATTTAACAAATGTCAAGTTACAAAAACAATGCCTATTTACAATGGTGAGATTGAGATCCATGAATAAACACAATATTTAGCAGTTTCTGAATCATACATAATATAGTGGAAGTAAGATTAAGACTTTACACGATCTTTACAAAGAAAGCAAGATAGACAACGCAAAACGCGCTTAGCGCAATGAGGAGGAGCAAACACGGGAGACGGGACAGCTGAATAAAAAAAAGTATCACACGTGTTTAATCAACCAATCAAATCAATCAGACAAATTCTCATGACCTTCAGCCGATACCCTGATCATCTCAACTTTGCCATTCACAACAACCGAGTCCTGCGTGGGTGTCGAACCCGCGGTTGAGCGTGTGTGCGTGCGCATGATCGCCAGATGCGTGTGCACTGCGCTACCGCCACCAACAGTATTAGCCGTGTGCGTTGACATATCGCTGTGCTGGCTGGCACTTATGATGTTATTGTTGTTGAACGGTTTGAATGTACTCAGCACCAAAGGTGGGTGCATCATGCTACCGTCAGGGCCAGGGTGTGATCCGCCACTCGAATTGCCGCTGTGACATGAGTTCAGTGATGTGTTGAGATTAGTAGATGTTTGAGTCGGGATTGACCCGTTCCCAACAAGAAGTCCCGGTCCGGAACCGGCCGAATCGTTGTTGGACTCCGGCGTGGAACGGGAATTGTTTGACGTCAACGGTGACGTGCCAATATCATTGGTGATGTTGTTGGGGCCCACCCGGTAGGGTGACAGATAGCCGGGACCCACACCCGTCGGGGTACTCGATAATGCGGGCGCGGGCGGAGGGAGGTCGTCGTCGTCATCGACATAGCCGTAGACCGAAGGCGCTGAAACATCAAAAGGTGAACACTGAATCTGACGACTTTGTGCGCTTTCGCAGCCAGTGTTTGTGAATAATGTCGACCGCGCGAGCGTTCAAAAAACCAATCTCGTTCGTCTTTTTGTGGCCATCTGGTGCATCCACACTGACCGTGACCTGGTGCACGCCCCGTCTGCGAAAGCACGCATTCGAAATAATGAGCACCTCGCATTGCATCAAACATCAACGGAACGGAGTGAATAACTGGCTGATGTTTCATGAGTTGCGTTGAAAGATGAAAACAGTAACGCTCACCAGGTTGTTGCATCTCGTATTCACTATACGATGGTCGTACATGATGTTGTTGCTGTTGATATTGGTTGCTCCCCGATGCACCGCCACGTAATGTTCCATTTTTGAGCGTGCCATTAAGTCCGATCGTGCCCGATTGCATCAGTGGTAACATTGCATCACCTGATGAATGAAACATCACGTGCTCGGAATACTTGGATATCGGTCGTGGTCATGTGACTTTTTGTGACATTTCGAGATCTGGCGAATTCACTAATTTGACCAGCGTAAAGGTTTTTGGCATTACCTGTTTGACAAAAGCTCTTACAGTGGTGAAAATTGGTGGTATCAGGAAATTCCGAAATCAAAGATATAAAATGCTAACGTGCCAGATCCCAAGACTTGGCACCAGAAAATCTCAACAGTAGCCTTACCCTCATCCTCATAGACCATCGGCAGACGTCGTTCGCCCCTTTGTGGTGACCGATTAGCCCCATGTGGCATTGTCCCTTGTGCTGAATCACGCTCGGGCACTTGCTTCAAATCATCTAGTGTGCCAGTGAGTGCCTCTTGGTACAGTGAAACATTACGTCTTTTCTGGGACTGCTGTTCGCGATAGATGCGGTGCGAAGCATCCAGGAACTTGCCGCGACTTGCTGAAATTATGTTTCATAATTATGATGATTTATGTTGAAACTTTCAAAAAACCAAACACTACTGTACTAGCCTACTAAATAACCTTTGGTAATTTTGTGGCTTTTGCGACGACGAAAGCAGCACGCAACTGCACAACACACAATCAATGTGCACACAAGCGCCACAATGGCCAGAATCAGAATCACGATGCGGTCGTGCCTGTAAAAAATGGCCCAAAATTGTATTTTGACAAATAGTTTTTGGGTCAAAACACACCAAAGATAGTAGATTGAACACCAAAATTTTGAAATTTTGAACCAACAACCAACCGGATAAACAATTCCGTGACAAATCGTACAATCGGGTCCGATTGTGTGCTCGACCTTCTATTCGTGCCGTTCATCGGTGACGGGCTGGTTGGATACAGTTCATTGCTGGTTATCGGCGCAGACAGGGACCAGTCGTCGTCAGTGCCGGCAGCGCCATCAATTAGGGCTAAAATTTAAAGCAAAGTAAAGGTCAAACTGTGAACAAACATGGAAACAAATGTTAAAAAAAACTCGCATTTTGTCCACGAGGTGACTTCGTTTGATTCTGGTGACACGCCATATTCATTCACGGCCAACATTCGGATGGAATAGGCGGTGGACGGGAGCAGATGGTCGAGGGTATGGGATCGTGATGAGATGTCCTCGATTGTGGCCTGTGTTTCGAAGGATAAAATAGACACGTAATGTTTCATTGCATAAAAGTCGTAAATCAGCTGTTGACGTCTGGGTTTGGTCCCCCATACGATCCCTGAGAAAGGGGATTTTATGCCTCAAACGTGCCGTTAGATTCCCCGATGGGGTCCCCCAGTCACAAGAGTGAAATACTGCCGCAGCAATGCCACTCACATTGTACCAATGTTGGTGCGTGCTCTGTTTGGCTCGGTATTGCACGATAAAGGCGCGAACATTGACACTCTGTGGCAGGGTCCAGGTGATTTCGAGTGCATCTCTGGTCAGGGGTTTGACTCTGAGAATCACCGGTGCCAAACGGGGTGGGTGTCCAATGAGGGTGACATAGGCACTGGTGGTGGTTGGGGACATGATCACCATCGCGACTGACTCGTTGGACAGAAGTGAATGGCCGTTGTTCAACTTGTAGCGCACGCGGAAGGTGTACCTGGAAGGAAACGACGTGTTTTGGATGCATGAGATCTTTCAGCATGACTTTCGAAACCAACGTTGATCCGGGTCTGACATGACTGAATGTCGTCATCGTCACAGCTTCATCCAAATGTCGCTTTGCGTTGTGCCATTTTGTGTCGGGCGGCATTCGGATGTCTATTGAATAGCCGGTCACGTGCGCTGGGATTGAGGCCATTTCGAATTTATGCCACTGGAAATTGTCTTTTTACGTCATTTTCGGGTCAGATGTTTTGTTTCTACAACATGTCATATACCTTGACCAAAACGGAGCCTTCCAACTGTTCCAACTCTGGTGCCGGTAGCCGAATAGACAAGTAGTCGGGCTCGGCGGTTGTCGTCGCCTCAAACAGGTCGAAGTTCGACACCGGACGGGGGACAGGTGGTTCGGTAGTTAGGGATTCAGGGGATGGCACAAAGATGAATTGCGGTCTGACAGTAGTGCTGGCGATGTGGTAGAAATCCGCACCTGAAAATCAGGATCAGATTCAGAGATGGTCTCCCAGCGAGCGGATGTCAAAAATAAATAAAGATTACCAACCTTCAACTCTGAGAAATGCGCTGGCCTTGTCCGTTGCCCCATTGAGTGACTCAGCCACACACGTGTACCAACCCTGGTCACGATCTTGCACTGGGTCGATGTCAAGTGTACCACTGCCCATCACACGCATACGATCATTGTCCGGGGACAGTGGTTGTGAATCTGGGTGATGTTTCACTGTGTTCGGCTGAGGTCGAGCCTTGAATCCACAATTTTTAAGGATGCCTCAACTAACCTTTAGTCCAGTACACCCTCATGGGGCCACTTGACACAATACACATCATTTGTGCCGGGTCACCCCTGGCCACGGTGATGTTGTGCGGTTTGTGCCGGATGCGGGCCTGGTCAAGGGGGGAGTCGATGGCACCGATGAATGGAATCGACAGCTGTTGACGCTCGGATAGTTGCAGGTAGGCGGAGCTGCAAATGGTGGGCGCAGTCGTAGCTACATGGGGACATCAGCTCATGATCTTCGTAAACATGATTCGCGCTCTGAACTGTTTTCACAGCCGCTGCACCAGAGGCGAATGCTGCAACTGGTCCCGTAACAACAAAAGCGCACACGACGATCAGGTTTTGTGCTCATATGAAACATCATTGTTGTGGAAACGTACTTTCATTCCTGATATCATGACCACAACAGCGTATGGACAAAACAGAAAACCGAACATGAACTCACTCCGAGTCGCCGTGACTAAATCGTTCGTCACTGATGCCCGTCATGTTCCACGCACTTTGTGTCACACATTGAGCACTCACATTTGTGGCCACACCATTCGGGCTCAGTTTGGCGGACAATGCGTGAGGGGTCAGCGTGACCTACAAGTATGTAACGATTGCATGGAGTGGTCGAAATATTCTGCAACAACGAAGGGAAGATCAACAAAAGACTACTACCTGTCCAATGATGGGCGAGCTGGTGGCGCTCACTGATTGGCCGTTGACAAACAGGTCCAGATAGGCACTCGGCTGTGCGGCTGCTATTGTGTTGGACAACGTGCATGTCAGCTGAAATGGATTTGGATTACTGTAGATCGGTTACGGTAATATGATACGGTAGTACAACTTACCGTAACCTCCTGCGTCACACTGATGTCGACGTTCAAATTGGCGCGCGGCCTGCTCACCACATGCACATCGTACTGTGCACTCGGAGCTCGTTGCTCGTGTGCGTCTGATTGCAGACCCATTGGCGCAGTGGTGCGACACTCGTACATACCTGCGTGTGAAACATTATGATTGTTAGGCTATCGTACTGTCACGTTGCTTTCTGTTTAAATTGTACCTGAATCAGTTTGCGTGACATTTGAAATTATCAGACTGCCCCATTTCGCTTCGACTCGATCTTTCGACAGAAGAGGCGTTGAATCCACGGCGTCCAGCTAAAACATCAGATCAGTTTTCTGTAAAATTCGGCAAACATATTGTCACTGAATGGTTTGAAACATCGCCTAGCCTGACCTTTTTCCATTCGATCCGTCCCAAATCACTGATACATTCCAGTATCGCTTGTGAGCCTTCGGGCACCCAGATCCTGGTCTTAGGCTCGTCGGGCCATTGTAATCGGCCGACCGGCATTAGAACTGGACCTGAGATGAAAATGTTTTGGGTAAAAGTTTGCCAAAAAAACATAAGACTTTAAAGAAATTCCCACCAGCAGGCGTCACTTCAGCGGCTCGACTTTCCGACACCCTCAACTTTATCCAATTTCGCTGGTGTCGGGTTCGGTTCGTGAGCGGGTTGCGGACGTGACATCGATATTTGCCTGAATCCTCAGGTTGGGCCAAGGCAAGTTGCAGTCCGGTCTGTGTCAGCCAGATGCGATCGTCTGGAATTCAACGGTTTCTTTGATCAGACAAGGTGTTCCTGGTTTTCATTTTTCGGTTCCCCTCTTTCGGTAAGTGCGTAACTGGTGTAACATTTAAGATTATGACATATCGTAATTACGATGACTGTATTTTTGGTATATTATCCCGCGGTCAAGGTTATTGCAGCACGCCGGTAGGTAAACTACAAGTTTGACCTTCTGGTCGCAGCTCGCGGATTGTAACCTAACCCATACTGTACATATAACATTCCGTTTGATCCTAACGATTAGCAAAACATGTCAATTTATGTTTATCATCACGCAGTCAATGTTGGGTGATGTCTTTCTCATGCAACTTGGTTGACCATGACCAACCAAATGATCGGAGGCCTCAGGGGAAAGATCAATTCCCATAAGATACCGATACTGTCGGAATGGTTACTGTTTACAGCCAAGCCAGTTCTCTTTAACTGAAAACAGTGGAGAAAGTAAACTATTCTGTAAAATGTGTTTTCATGCTCTGATCTGCGTACTCTCTGATTTCTCTCAAAAACTCCCCCTACCATTTTCCGTAATCATTTCACTCTCGGTCGCGTCCAGGCGATTTCGAATGCGTTCAAAGCTGATAATCGGCGGTCCGGGGGTGCTTTTCGGCAATCCAAGGCACGGAATGTAGACCAACTGGCCCTGGATGGTATCGATCTTCAGCCAATCAGCGTCGTTGGCTCCGCCTCCATGTCGACGATTGTAGTAGGATCGAGTCGGGAATTTGCCGATATCGGCCACCTTGAAAATCAGAATGGTCATCAACTTGATGAATCAGGCAGTTCACAGACCACTGTCAACAGACTCACTTGTACACTAATCGGTGCACTGGTCAAACGGACATGTTCGTGTTTGTCGAGGTTGCCAGCACAACGATAGGAGCCCTCGAGGTCGAATAGACCGGCGCGACCCGAACTCAGCAGTTGGAGGCTGCAAAATTGTTGGCGATTTAACTTTAATTTAACTTTTTTTAAATTTTAATTCTTAAAATAAAATGATTCAATACTGCCCCTCATTCCACAAGCCTCAAATATGTACGTTTCTGTTTGCTGGCCCCAAATTCTCAGTATCACATGAAGCATCACGCGGTGAGATGTTCAGATGGGAAGCAGTGAGTATCAAGAAATTGAAATTAGGTCAGTGACACCTTACGAAAGTGACAAATGAGCCACGCCCATTGATGGACGGCACTTAATTCGGCATTAACACACCCATAAATACCCAATCCATTGGTGTTCGAATATGGGCATGATAGCAAGGGTTCCTGGGTCACATGAGCAGGGTTGGATTAAAAAATTTTTTTATTATCGAACTTTTTTTTTTAAAAAAAAAACTTTTTAAAATTTTTTTTTTAAAATCACTTTTTTTTATTCCGGACCCCCAAAAAATTGGTTTCTAGAAAAATGAAATTTCTGAAGTCATGTTACCTAGGTATGTTTTGAGGGACACTAAAGAGAACTTCTCCACTGACTTGCATGTTTATGTCGATCACCTGCGATCTAGCCCATTTGGTCATAATTTGAGAACCCGCCCGAAGGTAACTCTGTGGGCATATATGACAAAGGGAAGACCAACCTTCTGTTTGTGAATTTGGGGATAAATTTGAAGAGAGATAAAGAGTTACACCACGCTCATGTTGTGTAACAAAAGCAACAAATGACAAATCCACACAACTGCAAATAGGCGAGCAAAGTGGAGTCTGTCGATAGCTTACGTCGATAGCTCAATAACTGCACAGTATACGGTATGGGGTGTCCTATATTATACGTGCAGCGATTGTTGGGATGTCTGGGAACTGTATGAGTCCATTACAACGCCATTTTAAACTGAAATATAAGCGCCGCAGGCGATTTTTTGAGAATGATGAGCAATAAAACGCATGAAAACATACATTTTTACCTTAAAAAAAGTGAGAAAATAACGAAAAAAAGGGGAAAATAATAAAAAAAGTGGACTTACTTTTTAAAATTTTAAAATAAAAAAAGTGGCCAACTTTTTTTAAAAAAAAAAATTTTTTTTACAAAAAAATTTTTACTTTTTTTTTAAATCCAACCCTGCACATGAGAGCATTTGAATGGCACCCAATTTGTATGCTGTTTGTGCCACAATATACGTGATGAATTATTAACAAAGGCACACGTCCGACAAAAGAGACACAGAAGCACACACGAAGTGCAGCAATCCATCAAATCCTTATCAAACGAGCATCTACCCAACAACTAAGCCAAAGCCCCAACCTTGAGTCCTGCGCCACGGCAATGGAATCGATCTCGAGTTCATTACGAAACCATCTCACGTTCGACACCTTGACATCTGGTGTTGGCTCGTGTGCACTCTTGGGCACGTCCACTGCACAATGCAGAGTGAGGGGATGGCCCTTGCGGAGGTAGGCACTCGTGGAGTTGATGTACAGACGAGGTAGATGCGTGACTGGAATCATGGATTGACATTACTGCAAACATAATGGTGTATGGCGTTTTCACAGACGGGCGGTACACCAAGTCATCATCAGGGCGCATGCACAGCATGCCCGTCTGACCTCTCAATAGAGGTCCAAACAAATTTTGAAGCCAACTATAATGCTGGGCGGAAACAGATGCCTTTTGAAAATGGTTCTGCGTTCAATCAAATGTTCACATCAAATCAAACGTTCACAGTGCCCTCAATCACGGGACTTAAAAAAGTAGAAAACAGACAATAAAAATAAACTGAAACAGAAAATTGTCTATGTGTCAACATGTTTGTATAGTCCAGCCACGAACTCATGAGACGACTTTTTTTGAAATTGGCTTGTGCGGATCCAACAATGTTCCGGTTCCACGTATTTCGGAAATGAAAGAAAGAGAAACGCACGTATTTTTTAAAAACACGCTCTCCACTCGGTGCGTAAATTCCCTTTTGACTCCCAAAACATTTGTGTGCTGAACAACGCTGCTGTTCGCGTAAGCACGCAACAAATTGAGGTCAGCCAGCTGGAACTTGTCATCATCTCCCTCAGCCAATCTCTTTCTTTTGTTTGCGAAAACACGTGTATCTGGAGCATTTTTGAATGCGGCCAAGCAAGCTTTAAAAAAAGTCGTCTCATAAGCTGGTGGCTGGACTATACCCACCTTTCACAATATCACTGTAACTGTTGACGATTGCTGCCCCGGTGGCAGTGACTAGCAGAAGGGAGGTAGCCAACAGGTGCAGAATTGGGGTTAACGAGTTCATTTTAGCGCAATAATGCCAATTTTGTTAATTCCACGGCATTTTTGTGCCTTTCACATTTTTGAATTTCAGCACAACCACTTTGTTTCGATTTCAAACCGTGTCTTCTCTCTGAAACGCAAAAAAAACAGTGTGTAAAGGAAGTCAGTTTTTGTTCGGTGTCTGAAAGAGAGCAATTTGGATAACAAAAACCCGTTTGATTATGCATGACTGCTCCGACCACTATGACTCGGTGCGTTAGCATAAAAATAAAAATAACATGAAAAAGTAGTGCCGCTGTAAACGCATCAGCCCACCCCACACTGCAGGGTGGTGGCACATGCAACCAGCAAAATGCTGAACAGTTTAGTTGTCGAGCATATGGTGAGACTACTGGGGTACAAATGACATTGTACTACCACAACATGATACATACATATGCATCGAAGTGCCCCACGAAACATAAATATAGGACCATGGTAGTAAACTGCACCTACAGTGCGCATGTCTCACTTGCAAACACAGACACACTGCTGTTTATGATAAAATAATGCTTAGTCACAAATCGATTAACTTGTGAACGCGCGAGCGATTATAAAGAGAAAATCGCGGTCTAGCACCGATCCTGGTTGACCAATCGCAGTTGTAAAGCTCACTATCCTAAACATTAACTGTCAAACTCCAAACACGATGTTAGATCCGGGCTCATCAAACGACACCTACACTAATATGCAGTGACGGGGCACGGTGAAACAGCGTTCTTTTGCGGTAAAACTGTCGAAAAATGTGTTGCGTCGCAATAAGGCAACTTACTGCTTGAACTGTAACAACGAAGAAGAAGAAACGGTTTGGCGGGCCTGGCCCATAGCGCCACCGTGTCAGATAATATTTTTCGCGGAAAAATGATAAACGTTTGTGCTCTTGTTACGCGTTCGCCGTCCCCGAAGACACACGAGGCGCTGCTATTGCAATATTTTTTCTGTCGTGACAGATTTCAAATACGAACCGGCAAAGAAAATGTACACACACCTTGAAAAGTTTTTCGGCACACTGAATTTGGCAAGTGTTTTGTTACATACAGATATCTTTCGATGAAAGTACGGTACCCTAAGCTACCGAACAAAAAACGCAAGTATAAGGAAACCGGTGGTACTGTAGTACAGTCGAAAAGAGAAAAAGATGAAAATTTAGAGCGACTTGGCAATTGCCAACTGGGGCTCAAGTGAAATATGATGATTTAGCCGTCAGTCTTGTAGGAATAACTTTCCTGGGTTCGGATTGGTAAGGCTTCTGTTTTTAATTCGGGGACCTGATATTTTTGCACTTTGTCCCTTGAAATGCAAGCATCACACATTTACGCGTGGCAAGCAGCTGATCCCACGAGGCCTGAATGTTACAAACAAATAAGTCTCGTGTCCAGGGTGTAGGACGCAACGAGCCGGGCGAACTTTTACTCGAGTAGCCAATTTCTTTAGAGGTGCAAGGAACAAGATTGGTTTTGTTTTCTACTTTGTCTCTATAGTATTCCTGCTCAAGGGGTTCAAACTTTGGGCTCGAGCCACAAGACGATTCGAAGTAACCACTGAAGGCATATGTATGTAAGAATAGATCGGAAACATCAAAGCGGAATTCGCCCGATTCTGCACTTGCGGCCCACAAAGGCCACATGAAACACGCAGACATAGAGAGAGTTCGGGAAAAAGGAGGGCGCGCTGTTTCGCGATTACGATAAACAAGAAGTGATAGGCCGTTACGTGTGTACATGATGGTAGTTGGGTGGTCAGCGGATACCCAGGTTTTTGGGTGCAGAATTGGTAAAATGGTCAAGTGAACGACCGAGGTACACCCATGTTAACTTTGAACATTTTGAAGTTTGTTGTTTGGTGCGCATCCTGAAAGTGCTCCCTCGTGTGCCATCGTGCTCACGGTGTATTGGGCACAAGAGGCACATGTACCCAGTACATGAATGAAATGGGCTACTGTTACAGTTGTGACAGAAATCCTGGCATATTTTAGCGTGTTCTAAGAGGCAAAATTGTCCCAGAATTCGATCATACAGAAAAAGTTACGAAAGTGGAACTTTTCTGACCACCCAGTCAGTGAAACAACCAGAGTGGTCGAAAGCAATCGAAAATGATGAATGAAACATCAAGTACAACAACATTCGGGTGCCGGGGTGCGACTTTTGTTTCGAGCGATGTGAGGAATAGGACAGGACTGGCCTTGCCAGATCCATAGGGTTTGTTCCATATCCACTTTAATGAGGCGCACTTTCCAAAGTTTACGGTAACATCCGAAAATCTGGGCTATTGAGCCAATATCAAACAACCGCATTCAGTGTACATGGGCCCCTGTGCATGAATTTGGGCTCGTACACGCAAACCTGTTGCAATTTCATGCGACTGCACCCAACTCCAAACCCCGGCCAAAATCAAAATTGACACTCGCAAACAGACAAACAAAAAATAAGAACAGTAAAATTAGCGGTCATTAAAATCGTAGTATGGTGTCGTTTTCAGTCTGCAGTTTCAAACTTCTACAGCGAAAGAGCTGGGGAAAATTTCGGCCACACAAGTGCCTAAAATGAAATCTCTGGCGAGTTTTCGGACATATAGTCCAACCACGAGCTCATGAGACGACTTATTTTGAAGTTGACTTGAACGGATCCGATAATGTTCCGGTTCCACGTATTTCGGAAATGAAAGAAAGAGAAACGCATGTATTTTTTATAAAAAAACACGCTCTCCACCTCGGTGCGCAAATTCCCTTTTGACTCCCAAAACATTTGTGTGTTGAACGACGTTGCTGTTCGCGTAAGCACGCAACAAATTGAGGCCAGCCAGCTGGAACTTGTCATCATCTCTCTCGGCCCAATCTCTTTCTTTTCTTTGCGAAAACACGTGTAAAGGCGAACTAAGGTTAAATCCGGAATCCGGAAACCGGAAATAATTTGCATACAAAAATACAAAACATTTCCGGACTCCGGAAATATTTCCGGAAAACGCAGAAATTTACATGCAAAAATAATGCGTTTTTCGGAAATATTTCCGGATTCCGGTTTCCGGATTCAACTTAAGTCCGCCCTAAGCGGCGCATTATTAAATCCTGCCAAGCAAGCTTTAAAAAAAGTCGTCTCATGAGCACGTGGCTGGACTATACTCACTTTATGCAAGCGAATAAAGCAAGTGCAAGTTGCAACGACTAGCTTTAGAGTGGACACTAGCACTATTATCACGGGGGAATCAAATTTCACTTTAGCATACAAGTGTTCCCAAACACAGCAAGTTGCAAACACACGTGCAATAATCTATACCGTATTGTATGAAATGTGCTAGAGCGTGAAAACTCTGTCGGGATTTGAAGTTTTTAGGTATTCCCAAGCTCACCAATTCGCAAAGTTCTAACAGACTGCGGTACTCAAGTACAATTTGTGAACGTTTTCCCTCAAGTGCGGCAAGTAAATCAGACCGAATCAGAGCATGTCCGTGTCCGACGCCACTTAAACCTGTACATGAGAACACGAGGGAAGTTCTGAGTTTGTATGTAAAATTGCATATTGCTGACGCGCCTGCATGGGAGTTTTGAACGCAAATAAAGTATAAACCAACGGATAATGTTACTGTAACACACAAGCAACATAGGCTTCAGGCACAAGCGATGAAATTTCGCCTAATAATGCAACAAGATTTGGCTAATTTCGCGTCATGTATAAGGTTTATCATGCGCGATTGTTACAGCGAACCAGAAAGATCGCACAGTGTGAACCTAGTGTCGTGTTTATCATTGTCTAATGCGAAAATTGGCCGGCAGGATAATGTTATGATTATGTGACGATGACGAGGTATAAAAATATCATTATATCATGAGCGTATCAAATGGATCATAAGACCAAGAACAGTGCACAAAAAGTTCCTACCCAAGTACTACCGAGAATTACCTGTTTTTTAGCTTCCAGAACAGGAACAAAGAACTGATCAACGCACGCAAGAGAGATTCACCCAGTGGTTTTTATACACTTGGGAAAAGTAATATTCACTCAGGTATACGGACACAAAATACCCATCCGTGAATGATGAATGTGATGTCATTATCGGGTTGAGTGTATAATGTCAGAAATAAACACAACCAAGGTCGCCAGTGCTCGACGAAAAACAAGCGACTGAACTGAACATCCAACCACGTGCACTAATGCACCCAATTCTGATCTTCGTCATGCGCTTGATCTCTCGACGTTGGATACTGGTATTTTCTAATGAAGTTGGTATGTACGTATGAATAGAATCAAGAGGTTACAGGTATCACGAGTCATTGCGGTGTGAATATCAAACAGGACATTCTAAAATACCAAGTCAGAAAGAGAAAGGGCAAGCGCATGTCGGAAAGTGCTAGTCATGCCCGGAATATCGGCAACTGTAAAATAACGCCTGAGGCCTAATGGACGTGTAGCAAAATGGTCAATAAAATATAAAAATTACTTTTTTTATACTTTTTGTATCGAACATGATGCCGTTCGTTTAATATAACATAACAGGTGCGTGATTCACATCAAGATAAAACAGACATTATAGAAATTTTTGGCAACAGACGTGAAACGGTGCTGATTTGATGTCGAGATCACCAATCAGGAAATTCCAATTGTTGCGTACCCTTAATCAAATGATCCAATTCTGCTGACAAAGCTAACAAATTTCTATACCGGCTGGATTCCAACAATTCCCATTCTAGGCACCGGAACTAAGCTCCCAGATGGATATCATGGCTTATTTTGATCAATTAAAGTGTGCACAGCGTAAAAGCGCATTATCTATGCTGATAACCGCATATTCATTCATTTTATTCGTCCGTCTAACGACCGTGTGTTTTCGATTGCTTTATCCTTGTCATTAACGGGTTCGGTCTAAAAAGCAGTGCATTTTATTCAGCACAGCGCGGCTCGTGAGGCCAGATCAAAGCGAATTTAGGAGCGAGGGTCATTTTGTGCAAGTGATATGGTGAGAAAATCATAGCGCTCGCGGAATTCGGGTAAAAATTAAGACATGGGACAAGAATTGCATGCCCATTCAGATTCAGCGACCTAAAGAACGTCACAATTCTGTCACGGAACTTCAATTTGGTCCAAGCAAGTAACCAAGTGAAACAGATTTTTAAGCACATTATGCTTCTTGGAGCGGCGCGCAGGTGGTCTACGCATTAGAAGCAAACGCTGTTTTTGACACTGTACATACGTATGTATATAAGTAAGGTAAAGTGAGGTATACATTTGCGGTTTAATGGTTCAATCTGAGCACAAAACCTGCCAGGTCTGATCAAGTTCTATTTTAAGTTCTGCTGGAGTTTCTGGCCAGTACCAGAGTCTTTATGGTGCAAATGACTTGGACCAATTGTGGACCGGTGCAAAAAAATGACACCTCTGGGAGTTGTTACAGCGTGATTAATGTGCTCTTTCCGTTGTCGTTGTCTGGAGCTGCAAAAAATAGCTGGCTGCGGCGCGCGCGGCAAAATTGCACGCCAAAATATTGTGCGCGGCGGTTTGAAAACATTTGAGATCAAAATAGACATTCACTTTGGGCATGTGGGTTTGTTGTGTGTCAGAAACAAAGCGAATACTGATGCCGCACTGGGCCACCCTGGACGGAGTCATCAAAATCTTCTTTATTTTTATTGGGCGCAGTAGTAACGTCGGCGCTAGAAGAGCCCACCGCACTTGAATATCATACCAGTTGAGGACTCAATATCGATTCACCCTATCAGATAGGGAGAACGCTGGTTGCGACTGCCCGGACTTTATGACAGAAACGAAAATAAATGTCCTTAATCTGCACGCAATGTCATTTTATCGTTCAAAAAACAAATGGCTCATTGAGCACCGATCCGGCTTAAACCTGTTGGTATTTCGTCTTGCGTCATAGAATGCGCCGAAAAAATAAAATACATCTGTGTGGTGAAAAAACCGCACTTCGCTTAGCACCTGCGAGAAATGCAAATACGAAACGCTAATCTGCGGCACCACAGTTTATATTTTGACAGGAAAGAGCTAGCCACAATGATGTATATTTGTTTGTATTCCGAGTTTTCGATCAGCTAAAATTACTGGATGCCGCAGCTGGTTACGAGTGTGTCAAGCACTTCATGGGAAATACCAAACAACAGAAACCGGACCACAGAGCACATCAAGAAAAAGCGGCATCCCTGAACAAAAATTATATCGAAACATGACATTACGATTTCAACAGCCGTAATAACGATAATTCAAAGAGGACATACCGCAATATTTAAAATGAAAAGCCACAAACAAAGACACAGCAGTTGGGAGTTAAGCGTCAGTTTAGTGACTAAAAATAAATAAAACGACCCATGCACGTGCTGTGGGAGACAAGAGCGAAAAATAAGCGTGTTTCCTCCCGAGCAGTCAAGAGCCCCGGGGCTGCGGGTGGCATCTGGTGGCTTATGTTTGTCATGTTGTGTTGGTCATAATAGATTGAAATGAGAAATACACAAACACACGCACACACACACCCGCAAAATCAACCAAAAATTTATAAAACACCCACACTTGAGTCTGGGCCCCAGAAACGGCAAGCAGCATCTTTTTGGCGTCTCAAATTTCTGCTGTGGGGGACTGACGGTGGGACTCCCTTCATATTATTACAAAGAAATAAAGGCTTGGTCTGGTATTATAAAACATTGAGGTTTGTTTTTGAGTACTAATGGCAGTGAAATATGGGCTAACTGCATGAAATGACCCCTTGAACCTTGAGGGTGCAGGAAAGGAATTAGAAAAGCGGAAAAAATACTCGCACAGAAGCAACTCCTCAACTCACAACATCAATCTGATATGGCAACTGAAGCAACCACCCGTGGAGGCGCGCGCCACTCCAAATATAAACAATGATTATGCACTGACTGAGGTGTACAGGGAGGAATAAAGCTCTTTATGTCAAGTGTTTAGGAATAGTAACGAAGACCGGCTGAGGCTTAAAATATACCGCTTTGCTTCAAAAGTGGAATCTGTTGGTTCAAATGGGGGGGGGCTTGAATGGGAGTTCCTTCTGATTTGAGAAAGTTGGAACTTTATGCGCCTAATTGGTGCAGTATTTTGACGTGAAAGTTGTCGAAAAGCGCTTCTGCTTTGGGCTGACCTGTGGGCCCAAGCAGCAAAACTAATAATTTTGCTCAGGCCAACTGCAGCTGGGACTTTATGTTTGTCGAAACACCAGATCAATCAGTGTGGGGTGCCCACCTTCGTGTTGGTCGGGTTAAAAAAAGTGCTCGGGCACAAACTAATGTCTCACTTGGAAATGCATTAGTTGGCGTCCTGATATATGACAAGTTATGGGCAGTTTTAAAATGGGCTCCATCTGCAGTTGACCGATGGAAATGACAGCTTGAACCCAAGATGAAATTGGGCAAGACAAAAAAAGCAAAATGAAAAAACCAGATGTGTCGAGGCTTGAAAACAAATTGATTCGCTCTCAGAATGACAGTGCTTGAAAACATAAGGTGGACGATACCTTCGTTGAAAATAAGTTCGGGACTAAAATTTTTATGAAGAAAAGGCGTTAGAATGATACGCTAAGAAATCTTTGTCTCAGGTCTCAGCGCGATAACAGATGGTGTTCTAAAACTGACATGAGCTGCTGCACCCGCAGTGTCGTGAAAGCAAATTGATGTCACGACAGAAAAGTGGCCGGGAAAAAACAACAAATAGCTTCTGCATCCCTCTGTCCCTGAGTGGTTCAGCAGTAGTCAAGTCACAGTCCATATACATACAGAGAGAAAGAGCATGTTCTTTGACAAAAATTATTAGCTGTTATTAGTTACACTTGCCTGCGACGATAGATCTTAGGGGGTTACGTCGTGTCTGGTACGGCATGGACCTCAAATGTGCACGTGGGCATGTGGTTTTCATGTTCCAACTGGAAGGGTTAAATTTCAATGGGTACCTGAACCAAAAGAGACCCATTATTGGTGCACAAGTCTCTGGAATGTTTGGTTGCGCAATTAGCAGTATATAGCGCGTGGGGCATTCGTTGTAGTACTACACTTGACAGATAGCCGGATCCGGTTACAGTGTGAGTGTGAAGAAGGATAAATTATTTTGTCATTTTTTTGAGATCCAACGAATTCTGGAGCTACAGACTGGGTGGACCCATTTTCTTAATGCATGTGAAGTGCAAGCGCATGACTATAGCTGTTGTTTGATATGAATGACCAATCGTAGACTACAGTCGATAATTTGCATTAAACAGGCAAACGACAAAGAAAACACGTACTGCTGAAGGGATCAACCAGGTTTTTAGTTTTACCGAAGTTCTAACCTACCCTGGTACGGAGTCAGCTTCATAAAAGCACCAAAATAATGTCGATTTTTGGCTAATAGCGTGGCGCAAACCATTTGCAAACAATGGCCAGCTCTAAATCTCAAAATTTTAGCGCCAAATAGCGGTAAATCTTGAAAGCGGCAGACACGCCTACAACGTTGGCACATCGACAAAGAGTAATGGCTGGTATTTCTCATTTGATACGAAACTTTCTGTCTGAAGGAGCAACAGTTTGGGTCGGTGGTGAAATTAAAGACATACATTGTGCTTGCTTTATACCTTGAAACAATGGCATCTTGCACAGACATCGAAGGCAAAAGAAGAAGAACAGGCAACAGGCGCACAAATTGGTGTAGGAGCATTGTGCCATTGAAGATGGGCTGCAGTGAAAGGCGGAGTCCGATAGGGTTACTTTTGGCTGCCGAAAGTTTTGGAGGAATATCGAGCTCTGGGTCACTGGGATGGAAAAAGACTGTGTTCCAGAAATTGGCTTGCTCGTCACAGGTCATGAATAACGCTCGAAAATGAACAGCAAATGAATGAAGCTCCAAAGGTGATACCGGTGTGATATTACGATAAGACAGGCAAAGACGACCGAAACAAATAAAACGTCTTTCTGTCCCAGATTCGCATGATATCATCGAAGTGGCTATTTGTATACTACCAAACAACCAACGATGTGATCGATCACTGTATGCCCACAATGGTCACTTTGTGGTCCATTCGCTTGTTGTGGCCAAGTCAGATTGATCCATCTGGGTCAAATTCAAGCTCGCTGTTGTGCTTGGTAGGGTCCCGAACTGGTACCGGAACAGAACCTAACGAATATGAGACGGGGCTCGGGCTGTTTGCCCATATCGGTCCACTGTCCGGCGCGTGGCTACTGTTTGCAACACACAATGCCACTTTTGGATACTGGACACTTAGAGGTGTGTGTAATCGACTTTCGAGAAAGTTAGGACGGAACTTTTTTTTCATCAAGATTTATGCACTCACTAACTCAAAGCGCGCCTATACATGTACATACCTACATGTATGTATGTGTTAATGTTCTTGTCCTAAGTCTGGTTGTTTACCCCCATAAACTTTGAACTGATAGCAGCAATAGGGGAGGGTCAGGTGACCCCCAGACAGCCAGAATATACACAAATCAAACACAAGTGAACATATTGCAACATTTATGGCGTAAAAATGCGAGCAAATATACAACATCCAGTACATTGACCACAAGCAATTGCGTATGTTTATGCAGTCAGATGTATTTACAGGGTGAAAACACTCAAATAAAGCCTGAAGGTGCAGCGAATGGATACAATAGATCGCGTGAAAAATATTCAATGGTGTCCTGTCTCGTTCATCTATAGTGGGTTGCAAGCTCCCTGACCCATCGGAAGCTGAAGAATACCTACAAACATGAAACCCTTGCCCAACACAATGAGATAGATTTGTGAAAGCCTCTTCTGCGTTTTTTGTTCACAATATCGGTTTGAGGGTTAACACTCACAGATACTATGATGCGTGGGTGAAAAGAAAAGAAACCGCGCATGCTGTACATACGAAGTCCGACTTTGACGTAATAAATAAAAAAACGGAAAAGGGGCTTCATCGTGTTCAAGCCTGGGTACAGCTCAAATGTCGGCAGCTGAGCGCAGATGGGAAGGTCCCAAGCTTTTCAAAGAATCAACCGTGGCGCGTCCGCCATATCTCAAGAAAAAAATGGGTACCGTGCATGAACAAAGTGTTTTATTGATCGAAAGGATATAGTACTCAAAGAGATACTCAGAAAAATACATATAGGTACACACGACAGTAACAGAATTGCATATTCACCGACATAAGAAAGCATATGGGCCGCTTTCATAAACATTAAGCACACCAATGTACTTTTTCGTTGAAACTGATCCATGTGCTCATGCTCAACCCTTGCTTATTCAGAAAAGCAGTTGTTTTTCTTGTTTATTCAACTTCAAAAGAGCAAAAACCGCTGATTTTTGAAGGAAAACAACGTGATTCATATGCAAATCTACAGCGGCAATGTGGAATCGTGATGACGGAGAGAAATGATGGCGTCCTGAAACTGTCGATTTGAAATGCGATTTAGTGAACGAAATTGAGCTGAAAATAACTGTCGAATGGCCACCACACAGCTCGAAGGAACACAACGTTACCGAAAATTGCGGTGCACTAAAAGCGCCGTTAAATCGCGTCAAAAAAGCTGAAAGTCACTTCCGAAAACAGCCAATCTCGCACTATGGGACTCATTACAACAGTTTTTCTAGCGAACTTGAATGGCGTTCAAAATAGTGAACATCATTTAGCTGTGAAATCAGCCAAAACAAATCATTATTTTCAAGTTTGCGCACCAGCTGCATATACAGCACCTAGGGCGACAGTTAACGCTTCAAAAGTAGACCGGCGTAAACAAAACGTGTCTTGTGAACGTCCATAAGGTGCAGACCTTATACATATACAGATGATCAAAAAACTACATTCCGATAATGTGCTTCTGAGAAATCTCCCGGTTTGAAAGCGGAACAAAAATGTTTTCGGTCGAAAACCATGAAAAACACGGCAATTTTTGTCCTGTCTTGATTTGACGAACAAGCAAAACTCACATTTGCTCCAAAATTGATGGCACAACGCGCGAAGCCCGTAGAAAAACCTATGCATCTCCATAATTCATCAGTTTTACACTATCGGGTACACTGGTTTCATCCAAACCGAGATGCCGACTTTTTGCTCTGGCTCCGTGCGGTTGTGTTTCCCAGGGTTAAAACTAATGCCCAAAGCCGCACTGGTACATTATGTTTTTAGCCCCGACAACGATTGAAAAGGCTAAACTAGAGCGTGTTTTGTAGAAAAATGAGGAAACTAGTATAATTTGTTATGCGAACGTACATATCTGCTACAAAGGCAAATATGCTTGGAATACCCAATAATCCGGTTGAAAATGTAGAAATAATCAAAAAAGTTTGACAGACTGGCAGCATGAAATGTTTTTACTAAAGTTTTACGATGACTGACATGAAGCTGTCTGTAAAGAATGAGTGAAGGGATGACATTTTTGAGGTCCGGATTGTGTTTTTGCAATTCAAATATGAGGTCGTTTGTGGCCCAAACTGTCAAACGCCTGACCAAAGCTCACTGTTGTTTTCCCCGCAAAATTATATTTTTAAAATAGCGTCTCAAACGGTTTGACCAAACTGATGATCAATTTCTAAACTAACTGACGATGCTTTAAGTGAAGAGCAGACCGTGAATGCTTGAGCATGCGGCGAAAAAATTAAAGATTTATGACAAAACATTACGACGCTATCGCTATACTGAGACCTTGGGTAGAATTTCAATATTTTAAGAACAACAACAAATCAACAACGTTAATAATAAAACAAACTGAATTTTTAATGAGAGGCACTGTGTGGCAAGCGACCTTGAACAATTCTGCGTGCAGAAGGCAAATATAAAAAATTTGGAGTTATTGGAATCGCGCATGTTTTTCGTTTGCAAATCGCATTCGGCGGACGAAAAAATTTAGTCGACGACACGAAAATCAAGCGCAGCCGCAGTGAAGCGAGCGTTGTTATTTGATGATGAATTTTTCAATCAATTGTTTCACATGTGATTTGACAGTTTGCGTTGGAACAAAAAAAGCTGCGAGTGAAATTACAACGTTTTTCACACGTTCCTGGAAAGTGTGACAATTTGTCCGTTTATTTCATATTCAGGTTTTGACCTCAGGGAAGGAGCGAAAAACGAGCCCACCCGTTGGGTTTGAATAAGTGAAGTCAATTCATTAGGAATGAAAATTAGTGAGAATTAGTAAGTTATTATCGTTCGTCAACCTGTTTCAAAGAGAAAGCTAATGGAATGGAAATACTGTTAGGTAGCACCTGCTATTTCTGTTCCAAAACAGGACAGGCTAAAAAAATGTAAGAAAGTACAGTGCAAACAGTTTCAGTAATATATAAGTCCGTTACATATTTTCGAAGCAACCGGCTTGTTTGAAGCTTTGAACAGCATTGCTGAAAATTCCCAACAATAGTCGAACTTCAAAATACTGCTTTCGCGCCAAAATGCACCTTTCCACTTTGGCTTCGATGAACATAAAATTATCCAAGGGTAACCGGAGAGCAAACAAATCCCAAAACAAACACATGGTCACATGACACAACACCAGCTTTTATTGCGACCGACCGCCTGTTGTGTTTTATCGAAAACGGGAGAAAATCGAAAATGAACGAAAACAATGGCCCAACCGGAAATCAGCCTTTGTTTGCTCGATTATGCAATTATATTGAAGGGCACAGGTGGAGAATGAGCACAATAGGACAGGGAGCTTGTCAAACCTAAAATTAGGAACCTTTCACTTTCAGGAACAGCGGGGTACACCGATTTTCGCTTTCATATTTTTTCAACGAGAAATTCGAGTCACTTAAGATTGGGTATTGAGATGAAAGGCACAAACACACACATTTTCACACAAAAACGACATATCGTTTTTGTCCAAAAAGCCAGGTCGGAGATAAAATCTACATTTTTGTTCCGATTTTTTTATTTTTGAGCAATATATCGAGAAGATTGGACCTAATTAAGCGATGCACACCCAAAACATACATATTGGCACAAGATTCTAATCTTCGAGGCTCAAAGGCCTATGCTTCGGGCGGGTGCAGCAAGCACCTGAACATCAAAGGACCCAAAGCGATGAAATGCCGAAAGGTATGACCCGGATCAAGTGAAATCAATCATTAGTGGGTTACAATCATTCGCCGATTGCGCAAAGCTTTTATTCAGTGGGATTGAGATCATAGCTTTAGCGCTTCTTACCACAAGATTGGAAAGATGAAACAGGACATGCGTAATTTGGTCAGCTTGAGACATTCACAATGCCAGACATGTAAAAGTAACCTATGTATGTACAACTTTGCAGATGTTACCTATAGATACAGTAAGACCTGGATCAAACGGTTTGTTTACTTTGAGGCAATATTACAAGTCAAACAGGTGGTTTCAACATCTCTATACTTCAGCCGAAGAGCAAACACTCAACAAAGGAGCATGCGGACAAAAACCCGTTTTCATATCCTGAGCTTTGTATGTATTCAATGTCGTAAAAAGCCGAACCATGATACCTGACCGGGCAAAAAGTGCCGAAATTGTCAAAAGTCTGGTGCCAACCCATCAACCTGTATGAAAAAGGCGCATACTGGGAGGAAATTCGTACAGTCGAAAGAGCAGTCAAAAAGGCGTGCAATATAGCAATAAATTTGATCATACCACAAGCATCACACAAACACAAGTGCAAGGTTAGTGACATTCCTTTTTGCGCGCTTGGTTGGTTTGGTTTCGTATGAGTGTGAACGTTTGAAGGGGTGGAGTGTGAACGTTTGAAGGGGTGGGGTCGTAAAAATATCATGTAATATCGGTGGTCATACGCAACGCAATATGCCCATTCACACATTGAAAGATGGCGGGAACCCCTCCGATTCCGGAGCTGGGACTGAGATGGGTTGATTGGATGTCACAAAGGTGCCTTTTGAAAGAACGCACATTTTTGCAATATTTTTCGACAAAAATGAGCTATTTATTTTCAAATCATTGAAATTGAATAGTAGAATCTGGCCATAAGATGGAGGAAATGGTCCTTAATTTAAACATTTGGCAGAATTATGAGCAAAACATGACATTCACGCAAACAGAACGTGGGAAAATGTGGACCGAAAAATTCACGCTGTACATTTGAAACAGCGCAACGTAACGTTTAAAAATGGAGATATGTATATTTCACGCACGAAAGGGAGTGATGCAGCACCACAAGGACCTTATTGCGGTTCCATGGTTCTTAGATTTATCATTGGCGAATAAAGCTAAACAGTTTGGAAGGGCAATAAAATTATAGAGAGCGACAAAGCGGTCAAATATGCACACGAATAAAGCTATCAGTTTCCGTCAAAACAAGCAAAGGGCGTCTCAGCGCATGTTGTAATACAAACTGGATGTAAAGATCGCGTGTTTGAGATAAACCAATCATTTGATGTCTGTAGGGCACGAGCTAGGGGTTACATGAGCTGGTTTGGTGTGCTTATTGGAAACCGTGGGTGTTTGTGGTGGAACACGATAAGCTGATCAGTGATCAAAAAGGAATTGTACTCAAGAACGAAACCTAACTTCGAGTTCTGTGATCTTTGGGACACCATGATTTCACACTGGACCCTGATTCAAGCCTTGTTCACTTCATCACACAATCGAGGCCTATCAATGACTGGTTGGTGCAATGAGAACTGATATTATATCTGTGTACAATGTAGTTGGCTCTGGCTGTGTGTTAGGGGCAACATGAGTGATTGCCAAAGGATTGGCTACATGAATAGATCCAGTGGGTCAGGACGGGACCGACAACAGACGGCACCACATCTTTTATAAGCGATCACATGAACATTCTTGTGATAAGTGATCACGAATCAACCCAATGTGAACACATGCCTCTGGAACCGTTGGCTTGGACCTGCACGCTCATCGATGGGAAAGGTGGTCACACATTATCAGCTTTGCCTATTTGGATAGTGAATTTGTCTCATCTTGATCTCAACCATCACAGTGATACGCCGAACACGCGAACTGCGCAATGGTTGGTGTTCAATCCTTTTATTAATTGGTCAGTGTCTCTCTCTGTTGTTATGCATGTGTTGTGTGCCAAGCGACAGCTCTATTTGTTCCGAAATGCTGTGTGCCTTCTGAGCTTATCCAAATCGGTTTGCGGGCACCGGCTTAATACGAAGGCCCAAAGGCAGCCGGGTACCCAAAATTCGGCATAAGCACCTCCGGTTTCGGATGCTAAATATTTGTTGTGCGCCAGCTTCCCATGTCCAGTGTGCCTTTTTGAGCACATGAGCATTATTTTCAAGCATCATTGACCGCAGGCGCGTGCATAATTTCCACCTCGAAGGCGTGCGTGCTGTTATTTGCGCATCTGCGTTTATGTGGAAATTAGATAATGATCAGGCGGATATGGACAGAAAGAAGGAACATAATGAGACCATGCCAATTAGTAATGGCGAAATAAAATGTGAAGGTGAAAAAAAGAAAATTGATATCGTATCAAGAATGAGAAAAAAACAACTCTGGGGCATGCGCATGTAACTAACGATTTGTTTGCTTTATGTTTAGAGCAAGGACCACCGAGCTGGCATACTGTATCAATTTAGCATGCACGACACATCAAAGCAGCCATGCGCCAAATGGCATAACAAAAAACTTTCAGTTACCGGCTGGGAGATAGGCCGTGCCATGCCCCCTTCCCGATACCAGGCTTGTACATTTGTGAGCTACCCCATGTATTAAGCTTTAGGGGTCTATTCTTCAAGGAGACCCAATAACTTCGCATCAGCCACGAGTTATGGCGCGCAAAAACCCGTGTCATCGAGTGGTATGTGTATAATACGCACGACACGCCGTTACATAAAAAAACCACATTCACGCTGTTGAGTAAACAAAAAGTGCGTGTTCATTGAAATTTGCGAGTAGAGTGTTTATCACGCGTGGTGTTACACATACGTTTCGGTGTGTGATTGCCTAGGGGCTACTCGTGCTAACTTTTTGCGAAGTGCATGCGACTGTAATGTAAAGTGGAACATAATGTTGTGAGCATCAAAATCACATGCCACAACAAAACTCTCGCTGTCAAACTGGAGCATTTTTCGTCCCATTTCTACTGTCATTTATTTGTCTAACTGACCAATGAGTAGCCCTTTTAGTACTTGTAGTTGCACGGGCGGCAAACCGAACAAAATGGCCTAAATTTGTGCGTGCGAGATACATACATCACTCATAGATTATCACTTCCATATATTCAAAACGTTCAATTGAGTTATGACACGAGAGGCGACATCATGGTGCAGTGTTTTGCAACTTGGCATCCCACATGCAAATTTGGCCGCTGTTTCGATGTGTCAGTTTGTTGGATGCGACCAGAATAGGGTGTAAACGACGCATATTTTGTCCCATAACTAAGCGGTCGAACCAGGCGGTAAGGCGGCAAACAGTGGAACGTCGTTCCGTCACATACACACTTGATTTCAACGTGATTAGAACGCACATTCATTCTGATCTCACCCCAGGGGCATGACAGCCTCAACAAGCTGACTGCATGATAAGTAGCAGACCATCTAATTCGTGGCTGACATGAATTCCAGGGAGACAGTCGTGGAACTAGAGAAACATGATAATGACTGGGTGATGTGCGACAATTTAGCTGGCTTTGAGATAGCATGCATGTGCCAACGCGGATAATGCCTCTGCGAAACAACGGACCGGATCCCGGTCAGAATCAGTTTATTCATCCATTTCGGTAAAAGATTAGGAAAGGCCGCAAACCAAGAAAGAGTACCCGTCAATCAAATCAATGCAGCAGATATGCGTATAAATCACAGAATCATCACTGAACTAGTAGCAATGCAAATTCAAAATTCATTGAGCCAAAATAATAAAACGCACTCGGTTTCTTTGAATTCCTGACTTCAGCTCTATGAGACGGTAGCACACGCGTCCAGGTGTTGATTGATATTTGACATGGAGCACGGCAGGGTGCAAACCGGACAAAGCACAATGTCATCATCAATATCGTGTACTGTGACATCCGATTCAGATCCTGCGGTGTTTGTGACCGGGGCTGTCCGCTCTAAGTAAATCACTTCGGGTCTCCTTGACGAATCAGGCTGCTGTGCGCCACCCAAGCGAATACCGGTTCCGAAGAACGCGTCCAGTGTGGGCTGCGCTGCGGTGGATGAACCTGGAAACGAAATATGTGAATAATTTTGGAAATACCATAAATATAACAATAACAAATCGCACCTTCATTTTTAGTGCTGGACTTTGACTTGACAGGCACAAGCTTGGAGTTGAGGTTGGGGGCACTTGATGATCTGAGTGGCTCTTTGTCGCTGGTATTCGGTCGCTTCGACTTCTTTTGTCCGTAACCTTCTGGTTCGCGTACTTTGACGAAAGCTCCTGGAAGAAAGAACAAGTTTGATACATATCAAGCTTGCCAAGTTTTTTCACAACCAGAACCAAGTAAAAGAAAAAATTTTAATGAAAAAAAGCGATTATGTGAATGCAGCCCACTGACCGCCACAGCTGGATTGATGGTCATTCCACCAACGATCATTCTTGCTTGGAGCCCTATTCGATGCGCGTTTTACCCAGCCATAATAGGGCGGACGATTTCTGCAAACACAAGCTTACTTACGTTGAATTAACTTGAGACATGCCAAATACCATTTCCAATTTTGTGTATAAAATCTTTACGGCCCTCAAATAAACAAAAATTATACCATAAACAAGTCGTCACCTGCACGTTCCCTGACAGCGCCAATGATGTGTTTTGTGCAAGGCCACCTCGGCGTGGAATGTGTGGTAAACGCTGATGTTGGTGCCGGCTGCCTTGTTGATTCGATACATGTGTGAATGAAAGTTGGGACCATGGCCGTCGTGATCCTGGGGTAAAGTCATTTGTGTGAAAATGTACAATGTCATGATTCGAAAACCTGGAATATCACTTACTCGATCATTCTCCGTGACAAATAAATACGCGTGGATCATCTCGTGCTGAAGATTCATGAAAAAACTGAGAATAGAGTTTTGCGATAAACTGAAGTTGTGAATATCATTATGGGGCATCGTACCGCTTTGTACATGCTAACACAACAAGACTGCATGTGCCCCTGATCACACAACCAGATGACAAGTGAAAACAAAGCGCGAACCTTTTTCGATTTTGCGCTGTTTGTTGCCTTCAGAAAGTGCTTCCTGGCACTGCTTACTGGTTGATCTTACTGCCTCATTGAAATTCTACCAGCACATTTGCCAAAATCTACTGGCTCATTTCAAACTGTTGCGGGCTCAATGAGCATGAATAAAAATGGTAAAAAAACCTGTAATGAGCCAGTAAGCAGTCCCAGGAAGCGCTTTTGTGATTCTGTCTGAAGATAACAAACAGCCCAAAATCGAAACATTTTCACGCTCCGCGTATTTTTGCAACTTGTCACCGCGATTCTAGACAATGAAACAAACCAGCAGAGTTTCAACCAGATCTTTCCTTGGACGCAGTTGAAGCAGCGGCTTGCTGAGTCGAATCGAGCACAGACCGCCACGACCTTCATAATGACACTGACCGGCACATCTGAAACAAAATTTGAGCTCGTAGATATTTGTGGTAACGCTGACAGGAAATAAAACAAAGGAGGAATGGCTGTTTTGTGCACGAACAACGTCATTCGAGGACTCCAGCGCACTTCACATCCGGCCAGAGCGCCCCAGAAATAGGTTTCGTTGAATTGAATGAACAGCAAGTGAACGTCCGGGCAGGGATCAACCAATTCCCACGATTCATCCACCAGCGAACCGCAACCGCCCATTGCCGATGTTGACGAGGCTTTGGCGCCAGCCATTGATGAAAAGTGGTGGGCAAATTTCTGGGCGATTGGAATTGGGAGCAGCTGCGGGCCAGAATAACAGGCTTTTTGCAGATCAATACGAAATTTGCTATCAAGCCTTATAGTAGCACAGTAAAATCTAAAATAGAAGGGGGGCTGTATTTTTTCACTGTCACCTTTCAGGGGGGCTGTATTTTTTTTTTGGGGGGGGCTCTATTTTTGGGGGGCCTCTATTTTTTCGCTGCCCAAAATCTCAGAAAATGTTCCCAAAAATGCCCCTAACATGGAGTTATATCAGAGTGTTACTGGTCATTATTGAGTGTTTTTAGGTGCAATCTTCCATAAAAGGCTTTACGTCATGTCATCATATATTCAACCACAGCGTTGTACATAATGGGGGGGCTATATTAATCACTGACCCCTTCTTTGGGGGCTCAATTCCGGGGAGGGCAGGGTAGTACTTGGGGGTCCCCCAAATTCATCTATCTATCGTCAACACTTTTTTATTTCATCTATTTATCGTCAACACTTATGGGCAAAACTATCTATCGTCAACAAATTCTGGGAACAATCTATCTATCGTCAAGAACAATCAACCCCAAAATGGACATTTTTGACTCAAAATGGCTGAAAATCGGTATTTTTTGCCCCAACTAGGCAAAAAATCGCGCGCTACGCGTGGATTTAGTATATCTAAAGTACATTTTCATTAATATTCACACATTATTACCTACTTAGTACACTATACTGTACCTTGATTTTTGGCGACCCCCCCCACCATCTATCTATCGTCAACAAGTTTGGGTCGACCCCCCAGATTTCGGACTTGGGTCATCTATCCTATCTTTCGTCAACACATTTCGGGTCCCACCAATCTATCTATCGTCAACACCCAGGCCAAGTACTACACTGGGGAAGGGGCTCAATTCCATTAGGAGATAAAAATCTTTGGAAAATCATCCAGGTGCCCTTGATCATCAGGTTTAACCGTTACACGCAGCTGGCTGTGTGTGCATTAATTAATACACGTGTGTGTATTAGACAGCAGCAGCGCTAGATATAAGTAGCAGCGGCTAGACGGGCAGTGTAGTGGCTGGGGGGGGATGGGGGGGGGATTCCCCCCCTAAGGAGTAGGTACCTTGCAACCACCCCTTGGGGGGGGATGGGGGGAAAGGGTAGGTACCTTGCAACCACCCCGGAGGGTACCTTGCAACCATAAATTTATGGTTTTTATAGGCAAAAATGGGTGTTTTTCGACCTCAAAACCCCAAAAATCGCGCGCTCCGCGCGCAAACCTCCATATAACAGCTATTTTGGGCAAATTTTCGGCCAAAATGCAAAAAAGTACCATTTTTTTCGGCCAATTTTGCAGAAAAAAGCATGCAAAAAACACCCTTTTTTCGGACCCCAGGGGTACCTTGCAACCTTCTGGAGGCTGGGTAGGGGGGTACCTTGCAACCATCTGGATCCACCCCCCCCCAAGGGTACCTTGCAACCATTTGCCTGCCACTACACTGTAAGACGGGAGTGTGTGTCGGTTCGCTAGCTCAGCGGTGAAGGCGTTGGACTCGTGCCTGCGGGACCGCTGGTTCGAGTCCCGCCGGCGCCGGTGAAATTTTTTGTTCTTTTTGGCTTATTTGGTTAAAACTAATTTATACATGCACAAAATGATGAGAAATAGTGTTTATAACAGTGAAATCGGGGTTGGGATGTCAAAACATAGCCATCATTTTTTGTTTGTTTTCTTGAGCTTAGCCTTAGGCTTGGGCTTTGGCTTAGGCCTAGGCCTAGGCTTCTTGGGCTTGGGCTTAAACGTAATCTGAAGCGGCTGGCCTCAAAACGCCGTTTTCTGCCTTTTATAGGCGTGGATGATTTTCCAAAGATTTTTAACTCCTCTTCTCAATTCCGGGGGGCTCTACCGTATTCTCGGAAATAGTACCCCCGAAAATTGACCCTCCCAATAATAGGACCCCAGTGAAAAAATAGAACCCCCGTATTTTCCGACAATACGGTATTTAGGTGTTACGGTAAGCACGCAGCCTAACTGAGGTCAGCGGTCAGGTCAGCCAGCTGGAAGTTGTGATCATCGTTTGGGGGCGCAACCAGCAGTGTAGTTCCTGGGGGGGGGTCCCCCCCTAAGGTACACTAACCGCCGCGACCAAGGTACACTAGTACACTAACCGCCGCGCCAGGTACACTAACCGCCTCAATTTTTGCCCAAAATAGGCATTTTTAGGCCTAAAATGGGCATTTTTAGGCCCAAAATGGGTGATTTTTAGGTAGATGTTGTCAGAAATCGCCAATATACCCTTTTTATGAAGAATTTTTTCCAAAAAGGGTCACAAATCGGTCAAATTTTCTAACTCAAAAAGTGACTTTTTCCTGGATTTGGGTCACAGCACTGGGGAGGGGGGTCCCCCTAAGGTAGGTACACTACCGTAAAAACCTAAATAGAAGGGGGGGGCTCTATTAACTCACTGACCCCATTTTGGGGGGCTCTATTACGGGGGGCTCTATTCCGGGGGGGGCCTCTATTAATTCACTGACCCGAACCTGAAAAATTGTTCCCAGAAATACCCCCCAAAAACCCCTAAAAAGGGGTTTGAAAGGATGTTTTTTCGCTTGTAATCACATTTATTCGTGTCTATTCGTCAATAGGAGGCGTATTATGTGCTCTGAACGAACAACAAACGTGCATAAATGTACCTGTACACCACTATCAAGCCTTAATACACTAGGGGATGTTACTTAGGGGGGGGGCTCTATTCCGGGGGGGCCTCTATTAATTCACTGACCCCTTTTTGGGGGGCTGTATTACGGGGGGGCTCTATTCCGGGGGGCTGTATTTAGGTTTTTACGGTAACCGCCGCGACCAAGGTACAGTAGTACACTAACCGCCGCGCCAGGTACACTAAACTGCCTCAATTTTTGCCCAAAATAGGCATCTTTAGGCCTAAAATGGGCATTTTTGGGAATAAAATGGGTGATTTTTAGGTCGATGTTGTCAAAAGTCGCCAAAATACCCCTTTTGTGGAGAATTTTTTCCAAAAAGGGCCAAAAATCGGTCAAATTTTCCACCTCAAAAAGTGATTTTTTCCTGAATTTGGGTCTTCCCCCCTTCCCCCCCAGGGAGGTACCGTGTTGTCGGAAATAGAACCCGGGGGGTCTATTTTTTCACTGGGGTCATTTTGGGGGGGTTCAATTTATGGGGGGGTCAATTATTGGGGGAGTTATATTTTTCATTTGGCCCCCCGACGAAAAAAATCATTGTTAATAATGCCCCTAAAAATGGCTTGTTTTCGGTATTTTCAAACTTTAACAGCGGCAATTATGCTTAAAAAGCTGTATTCTGTTGCGTACGCAAGCTTAAACAACGTTTGAGGAGACAACAACACAACCCTACCATCAGTGTTGGAGGTGGGGGGTGGGTTTGGGGGGTAGCCCCCCCCAGTACAGTAGGTATTATGGGTGGGCACAATACCCAATACCCAATACCAATACCACCCAATACCAATACCAATACCAGTGTTTGGTATTGGTATTGGGTCTGATTCTGGTATTGGGTATTGGTATTGAAGCTGGCCTGGTATTGGTATTGGGTATTGGTATTGGGTTTGCCCAGGTATTGGGTCAAAACCAATATCCAATACTAATCCAGAAAAACCCAATACCAAACCAATACCAAACCCAATACCTGACTCAAAACCCAATACCAAACCAATACCAAACCCAATACCAACCCAATACCAGGCCAAAAACCCAATACCAAACCAATACTAAGACCAATACCCAATACCAGTGTAGTTCCTGGGGGGGGGATGGGGGGGGATTCCCCCCCTGAGGGGTAGGTACCTTGCAACCACCCCTTGGGGGGGATGGGGGGGGGAAGGGTAGGTACCTTGCAACCATCCCGGAGGGTACCTTGCAACCATCAATTTATGGTTTTCTTTTCATAGGCAAGAATGGGTATTTTTCGACACCTCCATATTATAGCTATTTCAGGCAAATTTTCGGCCAAAATCGAAAAAAGTACCAATTTTTTGGCCAATTTTGCAGTATAATGCATGCAAAAAACGCCCTTTTTTCGGACCCAAGGGGTACCTTGCAACCAGTGGTGTAGCTACCCAGGCGGGGCGGCAACCTACTGTACCACCCAAAATGCGGGGCGGCAACCTACCTACTGTACCAGCCGAGCTAGGGGGGGGGTCGTACCACTTGGGGGGGGGGGTCATCTGGAAACCGAAATTTTTTATGTCTAAATACTGAAGAAAATGTGGCCTAAAACACTAATTTTGCGCGCAGCGCGCGATTTTTCGCCTATTTACAGACACATATGCTAATTTTATGCAATTTTAAGCCAAAAATGAATGTGTTCGGTGAAAAGTTAGGGGGGGCGGCAACCTACCTACTGTACCAGGGGAGGGGCGGCAACCTACCTACTGTACCAGGCGAGGGGCGGCAACCTACCTACTGTACCTAGGGGGGGGCTCCCCCCCCACTACCCCCCCCCAGCTACACCACTGCTTGCAACCTTCCGGAGGCTGGGTAGGGGGGTACCTTGCAACCATCTGGATCCATCCCCCCCCCAAGGGTACCTTGCAACCATCTGCCTGCCACTACACTGCCCAATACCCAATACCAATACCAACCCAATACCCAATACTCAATACCAATACCAACCCAATACCAAACCCAATACCAGGCACTTCAGTAGTATTGATCTGGTATTGGGTATTGGTATTGGTATTGGGTCTTACCCGGTATTGGTATTGGGTCACCAATTTGGTATTGGTATTGGGTATTGGGTATTGGTACAGGGCCGGTATTGGTATTGGGTATTGGTATTGGGTGTCAAAAGTGGTATTGTGCCCAGGCCTAGTAGGTATCCCCCCTCGCCTGGTACAGTAGGTATCCTCCCCGACAGTGCTGTGGCTGGGGGGGGGGGGGTGGGGGGGTCCCCCCCCAATGGTACCCACACCCAGTGTAGTTCCTGGGGGGGGGGAGGGGGGGACCCCCCCCCTCGGGTACGTCTGTGCCCCCGCCGAGGTCCGACTGCCCCACTGTTCCCCCCTCCGGGTACGTCTGCTCCCCCCAATTTTTTCCTAAAATGGGCAAATTTAGGCCTAAAATAAGCATTTTTAGGCCAAAAATAGGTAAACTTTAGGCGAAACCTCCAAAAAAACGCCAAAATACCCTTTTTATAGGGGATTTTTCGCAAAAGAAGGCAAAAATAGTCCAATTTTTCGACCTCAAAAAATGACTTTTTTCCCCCCCCCCCCAAATTGGGACTTCCCCCCCCCCTTCCCCCCCCCCCCAGGTAGGTACGTCTGTTCCCCCTCCGAAAATAGTGGAGGGTACGTCTGTTCCCCCTCCGGACCAGGAACTACACTGATGGTACCCTACCCGCCCCGGCCTGGTACGCTACCCCCCGACCCGCCCCGCTCCGGGACCCTACCCCCCGACCCGCCCCGCCCTGGTACCCTACCCGCCCTCATTTTTACCCCCAAAATGCCCATTTTTCGGTCAAAAATGCCCAAATTTCGACCGAAAACCCTAAAAAGTGCAAAAAATTTCGCGCTGCGCGCGATATATGTACTTTTTAGTACATAAAAACAGGCACGCGAAAAAACTTGTGTTGTACCTGACCCGCCCCTGAAAAATCTTCCCCCTCCCCCCCCAAACCGGATTTCCCCCCCCCCCCCAAGATCCCAGGTACACTACCCCCCGACCCGCCCCGATTTTTTCCACCTATGTACCCTACCCGCCCCGCAAAAGTAGCCACAGCACTGCTCCCCTATGTTTGGCATGGTACAGTAAACAGTAGGTATCCCCCCCCCCCCCCCCCACTTTTCATCCTGTACAGCAGGTCCCCCGCACTTTGCCCTGAAAGTGCCAATTTTCGACCAAAATGGCCGAAATTAGTGCAAAATCAGTGTTTTTTACCTCAAATTACCCGAAATCGCGCTCTACGCGTGCAAATACTACGTTTTCACACGATTCCACACATAATAAACACATAAAAAATTTTCACCTCAAAAATAACCCCCCCCCCCCACAACCCCCCCCCCTAGGTACATAACCCCCCCAGGCCATCTGCTCTGGTACAGTAGGATCCCCCTCCTCCGAGCGCGGTACTGTAGGTATCCCCCTCCAGAGTACCTCCAACACTGCCTACCATACCACTAATAATGCGGCCGGTACGGTGAAGGTTGGGTGGGGTTCATCCTACGGGGGGGGGGGGGTCAATTACGGGGTTCTGCTCCGATTTCGAGCCATTTAGGGGGGTTCAATTAATGGGGGGGTTCTATTTCTGACAATACGGTACACTAACCGCCGCGCCGGACCAGGACCACACTGGGCGCAACTGCCCCCCCCCCATGTGTGCGCCACTGGCTGGCTCGCTGCCGCTGCTCATCAGTACAAAAAACCCCACCAAAAAGCATTGTTTTCTTGAACTTTTGCAGTGAGGGGAAAACATTTATTGCGCTCCGCTTCCGCACGAACCAAGTGTGACCGACAAAAAGCAATGTCAAACCGACACTACGGCGGTCATTATGGTGAACGCGAATCTGAGGTGAGTAATGTATCCAATGTAAACGCATTGTTTACTAAAACTGAAGATTCCACCCGTCATACTAGATATTGAAAAAATACCAATTTCAAATGCAGTGTTGTTTTATTGTAGGATGACAGAAACATGCGCAAAGCAACTGAGGATTACGAAAAGGAGCTGGTGCAGGAGCGTATGCGTGAGAAATGGGGTTAGATGCGGTCTGCGGTTCTGTCTAATTGCGCTTGCAACATCAACAACTGGCCTTTATTTTTCAGGCTATGCGGTGCCGAAAGAGCAAATTGAGTTCACAAGTAAATCACAACAGCAACACTATGGGTACAAGAGCCGGTTTGTCCGCATTGTTTGTAACTTGATGGCTTGGCTCGCTCCTTCATAACGTTTATCAATCTGCGTCTATTTATATCACTACTACTCTGCTTTTTCAGCTGCCAAGACGGACAAAGCAAGAAAAAATAAATGAACTGAATGAAGAGTGGATGATGAATAGGACAGAAACGCACAGTTTGTCGTTGTTTTGTTGATTCGATATGTTGCCTTATAGCGCTTATTCACAAAATTTATTACCCTTCTCTTTCAACAAGTGATCAGGTCCGTCATTGTCATTTTGACATTAGTCATGCAATGCACTGCACCCAATTCCACGTAAACGTGGCTCGCCAAGTAAATCATGCACGTAAATTTGTCACGCATTTTGTCAATTTTAAACAATAAAACTTGCTTGAAAAGCGCGTGTGTGTGAGTGTGGTGGCTGTGTCCTTCTAAAAAACTGAAACAGACAAGCAAAGTCAAAACACAAACGTGTTAGCCACAAACAAGCAAAATCTCTAAAAATGTGAATGAAATGCAAATGTTTTTTGGAAACTTTATGCACGGCGGGAAACCGAAAGCAAAAGAAAATTTTCAAAAGGTCAGATGATGAGCATTGAGCAAAAGCGATGGCAAGCAACACGCGCAATGGTCAAGTCACTGATGAGCAGCGGCAGCGAGCCAGCCAGTGGCGCACACATGGGGGGGGGCAGTTGCGCCCAGTGTAGTTCCTGGTCCGGCGCGGCGGTTAGTGTACCGTATTGTCGGAAATAGAACCCCCCCCATTAATTGAACCCCCCTAAATGGCTCGAAATCAAAAATAGAACCCCCCCCCATTAATAGAACCCCACCCCAACCTTCACCGTACCACAGATTAGTGGTATGGTAGGCAGTGTTGGAGGTACTCTGGAGGGGGGGATACCTACTGTACCGCGCTCGGAGAGGGGGGGATACCTACTGTACCAGAGCCGATGGCCTGGGGGGGGGTTATGTACCTGAGGGGGGGGGGGGT
>JASAMV010007434.1:0-20655 GCA_030248065.1 Rhynchonema sp. JSB1_4
TAAGTTGTGTCTGTCGCATGCGTTGCGTTACTGGTGTTGAATCCTTGATAAACACAAACTGTGATTAACTGTGACTCTACGAGCAAGCTGATGTTTCACACAAACTCTCATATAGGATCTGTACAACAATCTCGATCTGGAGTACGCGCGCAAACGCAACGTCGGTAACGAAACGTGCAACGACTTTCGCATGCTGCTCCATTGTGAACCGAGCGAGAAAGATCGCGAGATCGCGAATCAAATTCACATCGAGTTCGTTCCGCGTGTTCGCGCAGTGATGGTTTGATTTATATGATTGGTATTATATTCAGTCCCGGCCCTGGGGAACCTGCACACTTGGTTACGGAGATCCGGGTTCAGCTAGTTTGAGTGCTCAGAGGCTGAAGCATCGACCTCCTCCAGGGGGGAGGGGCGGGACATAAAGTACACGAACAAAAAAGTTGATTGTGCACTTACCGAATCTTGCGTTGACACAAGTGTTGCACACACAGGTACTACCCAGAGGACGGCATATCCTTCTGTCACTTCCCCTATCACGGCATCGCGCCCACCACAACCACCAAAGATCAAAACCAAAGCGCCGAACCCCCCCCCCAGAGGTGTGTGTGTGCGTGTGTCACGTGTGTGTGTGTGTGTGTGTGTGTGTGTGTGTGTGTAGGTGTGTGTGTGTGTGTGTGTGTGTGTGTGTGTGTGTGTGTGTGTGTGTGTGTGTGTGTGTGTGTGTGTGTGTGTGTGTGTGTGTGTGTGTGTGTGTGTGTGTGTGTGTGTGTGTGTGTGTGTGTGTGTGTGTGTGTGTGTGTGTGTGTGTGTGTGTGTGTGTGTGTGTGTGTGTGTGTGTGTGTGTGTGTGTGTGTGTGTGTGTGTGTGTGTGTGTGTGTGTGTGTGTGTGTGTGTGTGTGTGTGTGTGTGTGTGTGTGTGTGTGTGTGTGTGTGTGTGTGTGTGTGTGTGTGTGTGTGTGTGTGTGTGTGTGTGTGTGTGTGTGTGTGTGTGTGTGTGCGTGTGTGTGTGTGTGTGTGTGTGTGTGTGTGTGTGTGTGTGTGTGTGTGTGCGTGTGTGTGTGTGTGTGTGTGTGTGTGTGTGTGTGTGTGTGTGTGTGTGTGTGTGTGTGTGTGTGTGTGTGTGTGTGTGTGTGTGTGTGTGTGTGTGTGTGTGTGTTCACGCAGAATTCTGTGGTGAGGGTACCGTAATGAGTCGAAAAATTACATATATATGTCAACGACACGAAGGAAGACATGCATCAAACACGCCAATGTGTGATAATGTTGATGATTTTCTCTTCCTTCCTTTTCATTTATTTTTTGAACACGCCTGATGTTTCAAGGAGAGTCTAACCGCTGCCGACCCCTTGGACATGGTGGCGATGACCGAAATCGAACTCTACATCGAAACCGCCACCAACAAGACAGAGCCACGACATCAACACACTGATGAACAGACGTCGGATGTGACTACCGTGTCAATCAATGAAAGCTCACCAAGCACATCGCAGAAACCGATCGAACCAGATGAATAATTTCAGTTTGATTGATGCAAAACGGCAAACCTACCAAAAAAATGAAGCCAGTGCTGGAGAATTTCGATCATTGAGCACTTTTGACGTTCATTCGGGTTGACTGAAGTCTTCTAGAACCAGGCATTAGAAATTAGATTCCTATGATTTTATCGAAATTCCTCAACACTCACTCAAAACTCCTCCTGCTCATCACAAAAATTTCTAATGTCTACCTAAAAAGGCAATCCAACAATCCAGGATCTCATCTCTCTCCAATCTATCGCTGCCAGCTACACCATTACTGTCGCGCCGGACCATATCGAAATAAAACTAGTTTCCAACTAAACAACCGGACTACATTTTGATGAAAATGACTCCAGCGCATACCGTTGAACTTTAGCGTCTATATGTTTGTATAAGAAATCCAACGAGGTACGCACACATTTCTTGAAACACTCAAATTAAAGACGTAGGGCAGAAACCGAATATAAATGACGGACGCCGGACTGCAATTCAATAAACGTAAAAGCGTGTGTCGACAATTAATCTGGCACCACCAACGCCGTCACAATGTGTGAATAGTCTCTCGACTCAAGCTACATATAGACACATCGTCTTTCTCTCTGACAAAATGAAATGAAATGCTCTCGCGATATATTTGTTTTTTTTAACATGGAACCGTTGCTTTTTTAGAAATTTCTTTCCTCCCGTTTGTCCACTCAGAGATACAAACATGCAGTCCAAAAATAAAACAGGCCGATATTATACATTTAGAGACACTCAAGTGGACGCGAGGTTACGGTAACCGTCGGACACCATGCTTAGAGCATTTTTGCGGCTTCACTGAGTTTTGTTGCCTATAATTTGTTCCTTCACATGGTACAGATGTACATACCTTCATACAAAAATCCTGATTTTGTAATTGTGCGTGTCATGATACTCACATGTGCGTGTTTGTGCTCTCAAAACCCTTCATTTGAAATCGTTGAGCATTTTGCTTTTCTTACCGCTGTTGGTGTGCACACGGATTTTTGGTAAAAATATACGGATTTTTGCGCTGTTCAAATAATGAAATGGCTAGGTTTGTAGCTATATCTATGTGTAGCTGCTTTACATATGTAATCTGTGGCCATTAAACTCGCACCCCATACAGACGCACAAAACAACCGTAACAACGTAATACCAAACTACAGAGTTACACATGGGCCATAACAATATGGCAGTATAAACACAGAAACGAAATACAATCGCTTTGTGTGGTGTGTGGAACGAGCGATTGGTGCTTATTTTATAGTTTGGTTTGGTGTTGGAGTTTTGATTTGTGCCAATCATACCCACCCTTCACTTACAGTAACCCAGAATAATTTTGCTCATGTGAAAATGCGACAAAAGTGCACTTTGGTAATACGGTTCGCCAGTTTGGTCGTGTGTCCCATTGTTAATGTCTCAATACTGTTGAAATAATACCAAAGTATTCTCTGTTGTTGATAACCAACCATTTATAATGTCGCTTCACGTAAACGTCTGTAAAGCGCGTCCCAGCAGTGCGAAATACAGTAAAAGCGTAACAACATGAACAAATATAAGTAAACTTTTGTTGTGTGCACACGCAACGTAAACCAAACATAAGCTATTGGTAATGTTATGTGGAGCATCTGGGGCGATCAAAATGCGGTGTCGGTCTGTTATCTAATTTCAACCGCCGAAACTTATAGACAATCAATCGTACATAACACAATCGTTTGAGAGAGAAAAGTATAATGCACTTTGTTGTTGTTTTTATGCGACGTGGGGTTTTAATGCACTCCGACGTAAACGATGTGAAACTCGATCTTTTATAGGCATGGTGCCTTTTTCACAGTTTCGGGTCTTTTTCGGCTTGTATTCAACTCGTCAATTCACGCCGAATGCTATGCCATGTGTTATTTATCGCACTCATTTAGGGCGCCCTCAGTCTTAGTCGTGGAAAATGGAAATGAAATAATTTTCGATATCCAAGTTTTCCATTTCCATTTTCCAGTGCGACTAAGGGCATACTGGAAAATGGAAAATGGAAATGAAAGGAAAACATGTCCTGTGGCAGCCAAGCTTTGGTATTTGACAAAACATTTTCTATGTCACTCAAATTTCGGCCGCTGATTGGTCAGTATTTACGGAGATGTTTTGGTTCATTTCCATTTTCCAGTACGCCCAGTCATATTGGAAAATGGAAACGGCAAGCTTGGACACAGAAAATATTTTCATTTCTATTTTCCATTTTCCACTAACACTAGCAGCCTAACCAGACCTTGAGCTGACAACTTTAGCTGACGGTCTAGTTGACAACTCATGATTTAGCCTTTCTCCAGGTTGGGCATTGCTTGTTTTGTCATGTCATATATAACATCATTTCTGGCGTTTGTTTGATGTCTTGTGCAGACGTACATACATATGTCGGTACAACAATTTGGGGATCAGTTTATGTGAATAATTTGTACATACTGCAGTATATCAATGAACCAGCTTGATAATGAACAGTTATCAATATAAATATACTGCTGATAATTACTGCCTTCATTCGACCAAGCATTACCTAATTTTCTCTGCTTGCCCTAATTCCGTATCGGGTTGTTGCTGGCGTGTGGCCGCCATTAGTTAATTTGACCATATCAAATCTGCCTGTCCAAATTACAGATGCCTTAATGTATACAGGTGTAGGGTATACCTGTTAATATGAAATAAAATCACACACCTATTACCTTTTCATTGCGTGTGCCTCAATTTCCTTATTTACAAACAGACACTCGCTTGTACTTTGCTTGATGTGAGTGTATGGGTGTCATAAGACCCTGATTTCTGCTCTTTCGTTGTGATTGTGAGTGGGTACCGTGGGCCTCCAACCGGTCCTTATATGGTTTGTGTACCAAAGAAATATACCTTTTCAAAAGAGTCAAAATATGAATGCAAGTCAAACGACGTGATGACGGCTTTCGATTAAATGTACATACATGAAAACAGTCGATCAGTTATGGCTTACAGCAGCTAATATTATATTCAGTTTGTGTGCCTGAGCGGAATTAGTGACACACACACACACATTACAGTCCGACCGGCTGTTGTGACTTATGGATTACAGGTTACAGCAGGTATGTACATCATTACCGGGCAATCCGAGTGTAATCTACACTATATAGATGGCATACTGAATCTAATGTTGGGTTGTTTGTGCCGATTTTCAAATGAGTGTTTAACGTCAAACAGAGAGATATAGATGGCTCGCACATTTATGTGTGTGTGTGTCTCATTAGCTGCCTGTAGTACGTAATAGGTAGCATTACATACATACAGCGCTGTTGGCGTATGATCTTCTTCTTGAATGCATTTGATTGAATGGAATGCGGACTCGCGATTCGGTTAAGGGGGGTGGGGTGAATGGGTGCGCTACGCCCACTCGTTTCGCGTTATGACGTACAGACAGTAGTGAATTTGGTTGGTCTGTGTTTGGTTGTCGACGTGTTTCCACCGACGGGCGGTGCATCAGGTCATCGTCAGTGCGATAAAGTCCATCATAAACAATCTCCATTGTGGCTTCCCTACGTGTTTGTTGAACAACTGTGCGAAACTTGCGTTTTTGTGGATGATATTTCAATAAAACCTTCCCTATTTTGTTCGACCACTTTTCTGTGTGTGCGTTTGACGGAATAAAGTCATGCAGTTTGCTTCATCAAGCGTTGAGCATTGCAAGTTAGCCATAGTATTCCCAATCCACAGTCCAAAAAAATCGTTCGCCCGCTATGCTAACTGTTCTGTTACACGGCTTAAATTGTTTCAAACCACATGCCAATCTGAAATTCGTTGAACACCGCGCACGCCCACCCCCTGGGCCGAATTCCGTGTCCGATTTGTGTGATCTAAATTTGAATGCTGCTCGATTCAATCAGTGCGGCTGCTCTGTCTATCACCCTGCGTCTTTTCTAATTGCAATAACAGCCCAAGCACCAGCACATTCTAATACCTCACCTTTATTAGTATTATTATCATTACGTGTGTGTGCGTACCATCGTAGCCGCCATAATACGTGATGTTTTCGGATGGGGCCGCGCAAGAGCCCCACTCGTTTCCTCTCATAACAAAGTGTGCGTTGTTTCAAAATAGAGTCAGTCTGTCCGTACACATACAGAAGTTCCCACTTTTCAATATCTCTCTCGCCTATAATACGCCCGGAGGGCCTATGATTACAAAACGGACACCTAATAGACGCATTGCTATTAGATGGACATTGCGCAAATCCGCAATAGATTTTGTAATTTGCTTGGATGTTTTGCGTGCGCGACAGCAATCTTTGACTACCGTAACCCGTCATACATATGAACATGACTCGCACTTACAGTCACAAGTTTTAGTGTGTGTGTGTGTGTGCGTGTGTGTGTGCAGCTTGGTCGGTTTGACACACAAAAGTGGGCAATTTTGAAAGTGCGTGGCTTTTTACACTGTTTTTGGTTCATTTGGTAGTACGGTGAGAGCTTATCGCTCACTATGTATAGTTATTGTGAAACCACTTAGAGAGTGAACGACTGCTCGGTTGCCTGCCAGGTCTGATGTCCTGTAACTACATATGTATAACCGACCAAACCGACTCTAGTTTCGCAAACATTCTTTTGGCGACCCAAAAGTCGTATGGCCGACTCAACTAACAATCTAAAGTGTGGACTGTGCTACGATATTGATGAATTAATCAAAATTTGGCATTTTTTAAAGCAAATCGGTTCTGGACACGAATATCCCAAACACCCGTAACCGGACGCAACATCACGCGACGGAATATCCCACAGTTTGTTCCTTTGGGATATTGCGTCCGATTGGGCACCACGACGCAATAATGTCCCACAGGCGGAATATCCCAAACCCAAAAACAGGCGCAATGTTCTAAAAAAACAGGCGGAGTATCCCAAAACTGATGGTGCTGGGCTGATCAACAATACGCCGAGTCGCAATAAAGTGTCTGAATTTAGCTGGTTAATGTCTCGAACAGGTCTGGTGTACTCACGATGATCAAACCTGTGTTGTGCATCAAATAGTGCTCATTTTTTGTGCCGTAGCGAGACATCTTGACTTACGTACATATAGGCTTCCTTTCACGGTTAGGCTTGGGCGTAGGCTTCCAGCCAGGAAGACTTGTCCAAAACAAAAACAAAAAATGCATCGGAAAGTGCACTTTTAGAGCACCGTTTTTTGGGGGATATTCCGCCGGTTTTTACGATATGGTATGCTGGTATGTTTTGGAATATTCCGCCTGCCTTTTGGGATATTCCGCCAGTTTTGTAGTTTGGGCTATACCTAGCGTGTCGTTTTGATTTGGGATATTGCGCCCGTTTACATCAGAAAGCACGTCACAGTTTGGGGTATTCGGTCACAGGATCAGCAATAATCTGAAAACATGGCATAAAATTGCAGAATTCATTAAAAATGCTGAATTCAAGCAGCAATGAAACATCAGCGGCCGACCAAATGGCGGCGGCAACGATGGCAGCGGGCAGCCTGTTCTCGCTGGCCGGACTCGGACCCATGAATCCCTTGACCATGATCGATTTCGGGGGACATTCAGGTGCGTTTGTGTGTGTGTGTGTTGAAGTGTTGAATTGAAACGTGTGTTGTTCATTAAATTAAGATATTTCTTTCGTATTCGCCACACGGTCCTTATACCTTTCGTTATGGTGGACGTCACTTGTGCCTTCTTAACTTTATTGTTTTGGTACTTTGAGATTTATTGTCAATTCATGTGTCGCTAAAAGCAAACACAATCTTTGATTTCGAACTGAACACAGTGCGGCATTGTTGTGTGTCATCAGAGCATAGTATAAACATAAGCACACACTCGCTCTGCAGTTGTCTTTGTGTGGTATAACTGAATCCATCCCTGATGTTTCAAGGTTCAGCAGTTGAAGCCGAGGCCAAACTGGTCGATTATCGTGGCGAGAAAGTAGCGGGATTCGAAATCGACAATGAAACAATGATCTGTCTACCCCAGGTCGGTATGCTTGCAACCTTTGGATAAAAATGGAAATAATGTAAAAATAATAACGTGTAAAATGTGTAAAAAATGTGCAATGTAAAAATAATGTAGAACTCACTTGGTGCTGCGTCGACTAACTATGCAGAACTATTGCCCTGTTTGACTTAATGACGCTCAAACATTAAGATCGATGTCAAACGGATGTGACTTTTGTAGCGCGTGAGGTGGCCCCATTTCACGGGCCAAAGAGGGTCATGGGGCCAGCGCCCCTGGATCCTCCCTATGTACCTATAGGTACCTGTATTACAATTGACATGTTATGTCCATTCCATAGTTTTGTTTTTTTTCACGTGAAGTCAACCGAAACCATTGGAGCGTAGGTATTCTGCGTCCAGTGCAGTATACGTATTCTGCATTCACCATTACAGTATACATATATACATACATATTCACTTCAATGTTTCCCCGCACTCAGGCCTACGAAATGTTCCTGAAGACCCTGGTTGGCGGTCTGCACACGGTGTACACGAAGTTGAAACGGCTGGAGATCGTGCCTCGTGTGTGCAATGTTGAGCAAGTACGAGCATTGCGATCACTTGGTGCCATTCAGCCGGGCGTAAATCGATGCAAACTGATTGCGTGCAAGGACTTTGATGTGCTCTATGAGGATTGCACCAGCACAAAGTTGGTCATGTTTGGAGTTCGCATTGGAGTAGGGATGTTGAACTTCGTGCTTTGACTCGAAACCGCCGCGTCCTTCTTTTTGGCACCATGTGGTGCATTCACACTGGTGACGACAACTCAGGGTACCGCTTGTCTGTTGAACATTCGAAACGGCGGTAACCGAAAGACAGATTACTGTATGTTACATGTACTGCACGTGTTTTTATTTCATGAGTTTGAGCGGTCATGATGCAACAGAGTACGTATAATGAAGCTTTCATCAAATTTATGTTGGTGCGATTATTTCGGATGTATGTACATTTCTGTAACTATATACGTTAATCACGGCAACCCAATTTCGGGCGGCCTTACGTATAAAACTAGGAAATAGGAAATATTTCCTAGTTCCTAGTTTCGTCTCCAATTTCCTAAAAAAACAGTTTTAACACGCAAAAGATTTCCTATTTCCTAGTTTTACGTAAGGCCGCCCTTTCCAGTTCCCGACCCGGCCGTCCCCCCAAACGTAGTCCGCTGTCGGGTGCATCAGGTCCGTTGGACGCGTCACCGTGGAATGCACTGTTCAAACGCCCAAAGTTGGATGCTAATGGTGAGAAATACTTTTTGACTTTTCAACAATTCCGTTGTGGATTTCAGCAATTTAAATCGTGTCTCGGCGCATTGCATGGTACGGCATGTATAGCTGTGTAGAGGCAAACTGCACCACCACGAGCCCGATTTCGAAGGTGGTGTGTTTTCAAAACGAATTGAAAGAGAAAATCATCATGCTCCACTTTGTATTCTTCAACGTGTAACATTTCCCAAATCAGCAGCCACGTCATAATGTTTCACTGTTCTGCCAACTGCGAAATCGAGCTCATGTTGGTGTAGTTTTCCTTTATATGTTATCCCCCCGCACGGCAGAACACACAGACCAACGCTAAGGCTTGAGCCAATGAGACAGTTAAAGCTTTTAGGCTCACTTTTACGTCAAGCCTTAAAGCCACTGTTGAATTGGGTTATACATACAACCCCACCTAAGCACCCAAAGAAAGACATGACCGGTACACCCCCGAATGATTCCAGTTCAGGCAGGTTACTGTAACCCCGTGACATCCTACGCAGTTTCTCTGTCCAAGTACAAAATATATGACTGTCTCTTTCTATATTCTTTCTAATATCCCGAGTCAGTTTGTTTCGTTGGGCACAGCATTTGTTTGATAAGAACAACTCTCCAGCCGGAAAGCGCATCATAGAGACCTACAGTCAATCCTCGTTATAGTGACCTTTCTGGTGACTCTTCCTATGTGCTAATCTGCCGGTAGTCTATTCAACAATGCCTGTTCTCCAACGAATGCTTCAGATCCCAATCGTCTCACTATAAAGAGACGAGACTGTACATAGAGCAGTCACGCAGTCACAAGTCTTAGTCTATGTTGCTTGAGAAATAAGACACAAGCGCAAAACACAATAAAAACTGTCATAATACCGCGCCAGCAATCAAACAGTACGCCAGAACACCCAAGCACAATGCACTGTCTTGGTAAACAATATTTTCGTTTGTGTTGACGCTCCACAAATGTAACTTTCTATATTTGGACAGATATAGTTGGGTCACATTGATTGGGGTTTGCGGAATATGCTGTGATTCGGTGGTTGAACCCAATACCGGGGATATTATGCAACATTGTCAAGTTCAACTGCTCGTTGACGACTGATAAGAAGAACTCTGTGACCCAAACAAAGTAGTAATGTGATTCACCCTGTTTGCGTCTCTCTGTGTGATGTGACATTTGCACAAAACGTTTGGCAGAGATTACGAAACGCTGATGTGTGTGTGTGTGTGTGTGAGTGTGGCACAATAATAGCAGCTTGTGATGACGGTTGTTTGGGGGAAACAAAAATATAATAAAATAAAAATACAAGTTTGATAATTTCTCTTAATTTCCCATTATTTTAAAACCACCAATTAACACTCCCCCCCCAATCTCCCCAACTGTGTGTGTGTGTCGTTGTCAGTAGGGAAACTTTAGGCCAGCATTTCGACATTCTGATACCATATTTCAACCTGATTGTGAGGATCTTCATCTAAACGTGGTAAAACGTTGGTAAAACAACAGAAAAGTGCGGTATTTTGGTCATTCTTACACTAGTTTGAACTATTTTGGCAAGTTTACTGTTCGATGTAAAATCAATGATCCGTAAAAAAATAAATCCAATTAGAGCCCCCGGGGGCTTTAAGTGGAAAATTTTCCACTTAGAGCCCCCGAGGGCTCTATTCGGGGAGGGCTTCAAGTGGAAAACTCCGGTAAATGGTCTCAAGTGTACTGCAGTTCTCTGGTTTTTCACATTATGACGCACTACAACTTTTCCAACTTTGCAGTCGATGGCAAGCCCCCGTTCCCGGGTCTGCTCGGTGGCGCGACCGGTGGTACCGGGGGAGGCAGTGGATCCCCACCTACAGTCGTGCCCACAAGTCTGATGTCCGGTGGATTGTTGTCACCTTTTGGTGCCGCTGCGGCACAACAAATCATGATGCAACACATGATGCAGTTGCACAGCGTGGCTGCACGGCAGGCGGCCAACAGGTTTTGTCACTCCTTACTGGCTTTCGTCACGTGACTTTTATAGTGTTGAGATCTTCAAGCAAATGAGGTCCGCCGATGCTATTGTTTTCAATCAACATTTTAAAAAAACGTTCGTTGGTTAGCTGAGCACAAATTCCGCTGTCAAATTGTGAATTCAAGAACGATCAGTCACCCGCGAAATGTGCTCCACCGCCCTTGAACAAGTAATACCAACCCACTGACGTCAAAGTTTGAATTAGGCTATGGGTGGCATTTTCGAAACGGTGTATAGGTCAGTTGGGTGTAAAGGTCGGTAGAAAGCTCGGTGTGAGAAAGTTCAGTGTAAGCTCGGCGTAGGCTTGAAACATTGCACGCTGAGCAAGCAGCAGACGCGCGTTTCTAAACGAAAGGTCAACTTTGACATGACAGTTTGTTGTGCAGCAAGCGTAAATCGTTTGTTTGCAATCTGGATCATTTAAGCTGGTTGCACAAACGTTTTAAAGGAGTATTTGTAAGTTACCTAACATTTCGCCGCAAGGATGTTGAGAAACTGAACATTCATTGACAGCGGTGCCAAAAATTTTGACGTTACTAATTGATCGCAGCACAAAATCAATAGGGCTCCATGAAAGGTTTACGAAATTCATAAATATAGTTTAAAAACGCTTGTGCAACCAGCCTAAACAAACAATAGTGCAAACAGACGATTTACGCTTGCACAGCAAACTGTCAAAGTTGACCTTTCGTTTAGAAACGCGCGTCTGCTGCTTGCTCAGCGTGCAATGTTTCAAGCTTACGCCGAGCTTACACTGAACTTTCTCACACCGAGCTTTCCACCGACCTTTACACCCAACGGACCTTTACACCGTTTCGAAAATATCACCCAACGATTATTGTAGGGTTCCATCAATCACATTATTCCGATATCAAAGTTTGCCTGATTTTTCAAGGGACGACCAGGATTCTACCGGTTCACCATCGCAGTCGAAAGCACCGTGGATGGACGACTTGAATGGCGATGGTTCGTTCGTTGGTTATCTGTATGTATGGGCCGTATGAAACATCAGCTCACTATCATTGACATGTGGAAGAAATGCGGTACTTTGTGAAGTCACGTGACCATCTGGGTTATGCATTAAAGGCATTCTTTGTATGGCAACGAGACGAAGTATAAAGTGGCCTTTACACTGACGATGACCTAGTGCACCTCCCGGCTGCGGCAAAAAGAGAGAAATGACTATAATCAAAACGATCTGCGCACATGGCATTATACAGAAACGAACGGCCCTTTGAATCTGAGCAAAGCCGACGCTGGCAGCGGTACGAACAATGCGGCAGCAGCGGCGGTCAACCACAACCACCACTCCTCCGCCGACGAAGCGGAGGAAGACGGACAGTCGTCGACGCGCGATGAGCACAATGATGAATTGCAGATCGATCGGGGCGAAGCGGATAGTGACAGTGACGATGGATGGGCAAAGGAAAATGGTGGGTTGGGGGGGGGTACTTTATAAACCTTTACTTTTTTTGCTGTTTAACCCTGTGAAACGGTCTGTGTGACTATGTTTTATTGATCGAAAAATCTGAGTTCCAACTATGTCGTCATAGACTGTACGTAATAAGAGGGCACGCGAAATACCACATCACTGGTGGGGTCCACCAGAGCCTCAAAACCACCGGGAGGGAAATGTGCAGTAGCATTCAGAAACTACCTTTGTAATGCATGTAACTTTGCCCTGATATTTCAACTCACACAGTACTGACAAAAACGACACGCTAGCAATACACATACTGTAATTTTACAGCCCCAAACCACAACAACGACAACGATGTTACCAACGAGTTGAGTGATGCTGTTGACCAGCTGGGTATGGGTGCGGGTGCAACAGCCAAACTGAACCCCTACCCGTCGATGCAAGCGCTGTTGTTGAACGTACACGGCATGATCGAACTGGCGGTTGCCACGGCGCGTACGCAGGAGGAAAGCAGGAATGCCGAAAAAGGTCTTTTTGTTAATTTATTTTTCATTTTTTTCTCAGCTTTTTTGATCAAAACGATCAAGAAAGTACATACGTAGGTCGTGTCACATAAAGGTGCTCTATGTACATATGGCAAGACAGTCTTCTTCATTAGTGATTTGGGATATTGAGCGCCATCTTCTGACGCCATCGGATGACACTATAGGCAATCAGCCAAATGGGCGGCTAGAATGTTACTGCGTATAAAGAATGCTTATTTTTGTTGCCTTTTTGATTCTGTCACAAAATGGAAACGGAACTGATTTACATACCGTATTTGCAGCCGACATCATGAATCAGTTGGCGCAGGAGCGACGCGAGAAAACGCAACTGCAGAAGCAGCTGAAAATCGAACGGAAACTCAGAAGTGAGTCAAAGTCGTTTCGGTCGGCTGAGATCAATAACAGCGTGTCGGCCAGCTGCGTTGATTCAGTTCAATCGGCTCATGTGTAGGCAAACCTAATTTTGGGAAGCCCAAACTGCCTCTTCCTCAAACCTCTTCCATGAGGTCCCCCCGGGAAGAACTGTTGCACAAAAGGCGGTCGCTATCGTGTAGAGTGGTGACACGCCACTGTTGTTTCACAATGTAATGTTATCAACATTGTGCTTTTCGACAGTTTGCAAGGTTTCATGTTGTGTGAACCACCCTCATATTTCAGGGAAATACCACAAACAGTCGCAAAGTCAAACGGATATCGATGCCGTGGATGAGCCCGGCACCCACTCTCAGCACACCTCAACCAACGCGGAGGAGCACAACAGTAGTGAACCAGTGCTCACAAATGGTCATTGACTCACACACATGTATAATATTCTTGCCGCCTCGTCGAAATTTGGATACTTCTTTTTGATGAACATGAAAATAAACTTCAATCAAGGTTCTGTGAGTCTAAGCCGCGCATTTTATCTGATGATATGCGCGCAATATGATTGATTTGCAAATAATGTTGGCCACCTGTAGATTGGTCGACACGGTGACGCAGTTGACTGACACAGCGATAGATGCCCGAAATAAACGTGCCGTGTCAACGACATATGTCAACTACACTACAATAAGCCACTTATTGTTCATCTTGCCCATTTTTTTACTTGCCGTCCAGTTTTATGGCTGTGCCCGCGTTTTTCATGCGACAATCTTGCGTTCTACACTTGGACCATGTTGATGTTTTTATTCAGCACAGTGTACCACCAATGTGATGTTTCTACAAGTCATACAAGTTATACTCAAAGACAATGGAAAGGTTTTCAGTGTTCTTTCATTTCATGTTGCAATGCTTTGTTTCATAAGCCTGAAGCTTTTACACAATATTTGTGAAACTCATTCCAGTGACATTTTGGTACATATAAATGTTTGCACTCGTCCGTGGTTGTGAAGTGTCATACTGTCTCGTTCGCACAGGAAACATTTAAATTTTTTTATATTTGACCGAATCGGATATCAGATAGAAAACAGAACGAACGTGAACCAAACAACACAGTGAAAACGGAACAACGAACGAACCAGGCAAAAACAAAACTGGCAGTTTGTAACACTTGTATACTCTGACAATTCTTTTGGGAGAAACTTTTCAAACGCGTTGCCTGATCCGTAAAGCGCATCGTGTGTGCACTGGCCATACCGGTCACGTGACTTCTGTGGCCAGTGCACGCATAATGCGCTTTACGGATCAGGCAACGCGGTTGAAAAGTTTCTCCCAAAAGAATTGCCAGAGTATATGTACAGAGGCTAATGGAAACACGCAACAGTAGCAGAATTCATGAAAACAAGACCAACAAGCAACGATCGAGTAAAAATAAACAATTTAAAAAACGTTGTTCTGCAGGTAATATAACAGGAATATCGACGGTTTTTTCAATTCACTCTGTTCCGCCATTTACGGCTAATGTGGTCAAATCAATTCGTCAAATCGTGTCGTCAAAGCAAGCAGCCCCAAATGAGCGCGAAAGATAATACACGTGATTTGACGACAATATTTGACGAATTGATTTGACCACATTACTACCGATAAGCCGCATTTACGGTACCCATAAAGAACTACACAAAATGGAGGGGCCCCCTTTGGGGCTGACCGAAGATCGGGGACCAAAACACGATTATAAATATTCTCTACAATGAAGATTACGGTCACTACAAAGAGGGTACATCATGACACGATTATTGATTGCGACTTTCCGATTTCTTTCCAGCAGTGAAACATCAGGAAAGTGTGCATTTCTCAGATATGGACGGTGGGATGTTCGATTTGTACTTGGCACATTCGTCCTGCCATTTGTCGGGGATGTCAGCTCGTTCGTCGGCGCTCTGTCTGCAACACGAACCAACGGTGAAGGGACAGTCGCGGATGCACCGGTATAGTAACACTACGCCAACATGAGCCCGATTTCGCAGGTGGCGCCGATTAGTGAAACATTCACACGTGGCCAGTGGTGTCGTTGAGGGGGGAAGGGGGTTACCCCCTAGTATCCGGTATCCGGTATCTTGATTTTCACCTAGGGGTATCCGGTATCCTGACTTTTTGTCCAGGGATATCCTACCCTAAATTTTTTCCGAAACCCGTAAAAATCACCCATTTTTACCTCTAAAATGCTCAAAATCGCTTGCTGGCGCAAGCATAACCCCAAAAATGACCATTTTTTGGACTTCCAACACCAATTTTGCTCAATTTTCCTATAAAAAATGACCTTTTTTTGAACAACCCCCTGGGTTTCCGAGATTTTTTATTTTGGGGGGCAATCCCCCCCACTGGTATCCGAGATTTTTCATTTTGGGTATCCGGTATCCGAAAATTTTGGATTTTGGGTATCCGGTATCCTGACTTTTTGATTTCCCAACGACACCACTGCACGTGGCTGCTGATTTGGGAAATGTTGCACGTTGTAGAATGCCGAAATCGGGCTCGTGTTGGCGTAGTTTGCCTTTAACTTAGTGGGACACAACAAACAACATGTACCCTGTGTGGTCACATTACGGTAGATGTATAGCAGGGCTTCCAGAAAGAGCCAGGCAGCCTAAACAGCTCCTTCCAAACAAATAAGCTCTTTGGGCCGCCAGCCACCATTTTTGGAGAAAAATAAACAACTGCTGTTTTGTCCCCCTAGTGTTCTGCGCGTGTGGGTGGAATTCTCAAGAAACAATCATTATATATTGCATTATCTCGAAACGATCGCATCGCGTCTGCTGCCTTTCCTGTCAGCGATGTTTCCTTTCGACTTTTTCCGGCGCAAAAATGTTTCGCCCATCGTATAAGCATCGGTACACCAAATGTGTAATCAATTTAGTATTCTTATGGACATTCAACCCAACAACATCCACACCCAACCCACACACACCTATACAACAACGACAGACAATAGGCCTTGGTCTTGGCACTGTCAGCGCCGTGCATAATCCGGTCATCGTCATCGTTGTCGAGTCCCAAATGCGAATTGATCTCGTTGCGCGCCACCCAGGCCCTGTAAAAGTCGGTTTATATTTCTGACTTCCGGGAAGTAGAAGTCAAAATCCGGAGAAGTCACTACCACGCAGAAGTGCCCGGCAAGGCAGTGATTGCTTGTAGTGACTGCCTTTTCAGCTCTTTTCCATTGCCGACTGCCTGCCGTCTACTGTTCTACTGTTCTTGCTCTGTTGCTCTGTTAATGAGCTGACCGAACGGGCAGTCACAAATTTCTGACTGCTACTGCCGGGCACTCAGAGTATAAACCGACCGTAGTTCATCGATTATCAATTAATTCGTGAATCATTCAAATGAAGAAAGCAACCAAAATGATCCATCAATCAAACGACGATCAAATGGTTCAATGCATGAATCACCGAATATTGATTGTCGATCGATAAATCCAAAATCAATGGTTATCAATCATTCAGTGTCCATCCACCCACCATTCGTCCACGCCGAACAGCATGACAAGTCTGTCCTCAGGCGACTGACTGCTGGGCGCATCCAGCACGTTCGTTGGCGGCATCGGCACCGGACAGCGCGAGTCTTTTTGCGACTGAAACATTTTATACAAGATTAATATAGGCAAACCACGCCAACACGAGCCCGATTTCGGAGGCCGAGTGCTTGCAAAACGAATAGAAAGAGAAAATACTCATGCCATGCCCTACGTTGTATCCCACAACGTGTAAGATTTCCCAAATCAGCAGCCACGTATGAATGTTTCACTAATCTGCCACCTCCGAAATCGGGCTCGTGTTGGCGTAGTGTTACTATACTTTGTGTCGTTGCAATACACGCAACATTTTCTCGCGCGTTAATTGGCTCATGCGCGGCCAACGAGCAGTCAGCGCGTCAGGTAATGTTGCGTGTATCGCAACGAGACAAAGTATAAAGTGGCCTTTAAGTGCCCAAAGCAAATCCATCCGATCACAAAGTCATCAACCGGCCAAAATGTTCACATTCCATAAAAAAATAGCAAATCAATACATCGCACCATATCATCCTTCAGCTTCACCGGGTCGACCATCAACGCCGGCCATAGTAGATTCGCATCGTGCTGATAGTGCACCCAGACGAGGTCCTTGTGTTGATACATGCAGAACTCCTCGCGTATGGAGGGCGAGGCGGCTGTGAAAAGAAGTTCGTACATCGAGTGTCACAATAACTGGTGGTTCTGTTGTGCGTCATCCAAACTTGGGCTGGGACTCAGGCTCAGATTCAGGTTTGGCGTTGTCACGCACCAAACGGTGAACGTAAAGGCCTCGTCCCCAACCGGTCCCAACCTAAACTACGATTCGGCACAGCAGCGCCGGCAGTGTTGTAATGAATAGGTCTATTAGTGCCGAATAATCAATTGAATACTCAACAGTTCGGTGCGAGCAGCTAATCTAGCGCCAAACAAAACTCGCACCTTCCGATATTTCCTGTTTCACTTCGATCGTAGCGGAACGTTGTCGTTTGTTGCGCGGGGCATTCGGACTGCGCGTTGGCTGGCGTAAACTAAAATCAGTTTTGAGCGGGTATGATAATCATGTTGTTTGTTTCATTGCGTGCACACCAACTCAACAATACATAATAGAACAATGTTAATTGCAAGAAGCACTGTTGCAAAGCCGGGTTTGGACTTTACCGGGTAGACAAGAATTTCATGGACAAAAACTCAAACAAAAAAGCTAATGAATACTAAAAACTTCATCGAAAAAAACAAATACCCCACCGTCGTTTCTTCAACGGCAGCTTGATCGCCGCATCAATTGCGTCATCCTCATTCTCTGACTGACTGCTCGTCTCTGTCTCTTGTGTCGGCGGACTCGTTGGCATGTCTGTCGGACACAAAGAAACAATTGGAAACAGGGAGATGTTTCAAAATGTTATGGCGATACTATTTTTTTCAGATGTTCACGAAACGCCAGCCGTTGTGTGATTGTACGCGCGAGCTTATAACACAACGGAAGTAAATTCAGAATCAGTGGTGTCGTTGAGAAATCGAAATTTTCCCATACCCAGCCCAATTTTCGGGAAATTTCCCATACATACCCCCAAAAATCAAAAATTTCCCATACCAGGGGGGTTTCTCCAAAAACTCAAAAATTTCCCATACCCAGGGTGGGGGTTTTGAAAAAAATGACCCCAAAAATCTTCTAAAAGTACCAAAAAGTGGTCCAAAAGTGCTTAAAACAGAGTTTTCTTGCGACAGCAAGCGATTTTTGACATTTTTAGGCGAAAAATGGTCAATTTTGGTACTTCTTGGGGTCAAAAAGTCATTTCTTAGGGGTGCTTGTTCCAAAAGTGAAAAATTTCCCATACCCCCGGCCGATTTCCCATACCCCATACCAGGGGGGGTAACCCCCCCAACCCCCCCTAACGACACCACTGTTCAGAATGGCTCGATACCAGTGCGGCATGCACTACGCTAGCGACTGACGATTATTTAGAGCACATAAAAATGTTCTTTTCCAAATTATAAATAAACAACCGCTACCAAGCCGAATTTACACTTTTTACCCAATCAAACACTAGAAATCGCATGGTCAGAGCGGACCCGAATGGAAAAAGTGCACGTCAAATCATGATATCGTCCCATGAACGAAGTGCGTCAACCATCACACAATTGCCCAGCCAAACAACAACAAAATCAGGCACCAACCAGATTTGACAGTCCTAAATTTCGTGAACGCATCAAGCGTCGGGCCGCGTTTGGGTGACTTGGAGCCGGCCTTAGTTGTCGATTTTGACTGCTTGCCGGAACGTTGAGATCGGGTGGGCGGGGAAGTATCCGGGGACTTTTTGGGAGACGCTCTGAATGGCAGGAGGCTTGTGGATAAAAAAAAAGCGCGGTGGTCAGAGTCAAACGGCATTGTATGGTAAATCTCGAAAGCGATCGCAATCAAACAGATCCGGTAAAATCTGATGAGCAAGCTCGATACAGCACAAAAGAATATTCAAGTAAAGGCAGTCTACGGGGGGTTGTCACTCAGCCCCCGAATACCGTAACCCACCGCAAGCGAGATCGTTGCGAGACCGATGCTATTCGCTGCTTATCGACACGTGTATTAGCGGCAGCAAGCTGGAAACTGTCATCGTGCGCGTCGATCACCAAAACTTGGAACTGTTGGCTGGTGTTGGCGCTAACATGCAAAACATAGATAAAAAACAAAATGGTCTCGACCGACACGATCTTTGCGATCAAAATTACGGTGGGTTACGGTATTCGGGGGCTGAGTGACAACCTCACGTAGACTGCCTTTAAAGGCAAACGACGCCAACATGAGCCCGATTTCGAAGCTGGTGTGTATTCAAAACGAATAGAAAGAGAAAATCATCATGCTCCACTTTGTATTCTTCAACGTGTAACATTTCCAAAATCAGCAGCCAGGTTTGATTGTTTCACTATTCTGCCAGCTGCTAAATCGGGCTCGTGTTGGCGTAGTTTGCCTTTACATTACCTGGACTTCAGGAAATCGGTGATCGTTTTATGCGACCGACTCGATCGTGGCGTGGTAGATGAGACTGGAACAGTAGCTGTATCAACAACAGAGCATAAAAAATCGAAAATCATGAAAGAGAAAAAAGTTACAAGTTTGCTGTCTAGCACACGCGACCAGAAATAGAAATCTTAATTCATCGAAAACTCTCATCTCAACCATTCTCCACACGCCACGAGAACAAACAGCTTTTGTACTCCAAAGTCGGAAACAGCAAATAGTACGAACCATTTCTGGTCTGTTTTCTGCCCGACCCAGGCGCCTGGCTTGCGTTTGTGCCTTTGCCGGTCTTCGAGGACGGTGGTGTTGGTTTGTTGAACAACTCCGAGTCTGAGTCCGGCTGTGCTTTCTTTGTGCTCTGTTGTTCTTGTGGTTTCGATCGTCGATTGCCTGAAGCAAGGATATAGTGTGAGAAAAGTTAGAATCAAGCAGAATATGCCGTATATTAGAGAATCTCCGTGATTAACAGTGTTTAGAAACTGCAGTCTTTCTACCCTTTTCCTGGTAACATGATCCGATCAGGACCACCCGAAGTACTTAGTTTCGGCCACCAGAAATAGTCAGCATGCAGTGCTTTTTGCGCTAACGGCAAATCAGGGACCAACATATCGCTTGGAAATTTTCATTTCTGCATTGTGGGTGGGATTCATTACCGAAAGTCACTACAAACAGAGTAGACAGAATCTGAAAACCCCCACCGGCAGTCAGTTGGAGCGATTTGCGAGCGGATCGCGGGTGCTTCAACGGCGCTGGCGACGGTTCCTTTTCCTTTTTGTTGATGTCGAACTGGCGCTTTGTGTTGATTTCGATGGTCGATCGGTTGACGCCTCCTGCAACGCAGCCAGATGCTCCCGTATCTCGCGCGTGATCGACTGGGCGCCTTTCATCTGGAATTGTTCGTTTTCGCTATTATTTTCGCCTTTTTTTTGTTTTTTTCTCGTGTGGTTGATTGTGGGGTAGTTGACAAACAAATAGCCCCGCTCACTTGCGACTGGTTTCA
>JASAMV010007436.1:0-2500 GCA_030248065.1 Rhynchonema sp. JSB1_4
TGTTGTTGAATTTCGAAAAAAAAGTAGTTCGATTCCAGTGTTGCCACATCATACAACGCCCGGACCTCCCCGATGTTTCGGCACACCGAAACGTTGTAACGAGCATGGGTGTTTCTCTGACAGTCACGTGTTCGCCAAATGTGGCCAAAGCTGCTTCCCACCAAGCACACCGTTCGACTACCGATCCATTATGATGTATAACCGGGTTGGTTTCGGAACTTTCGGCTATTCATAACTCGTTCCTTGAAGTTCGGGTGCAAAGTATACGATTCCGAGATCCTGGCCATAAGGGCTGCTTTTTTTGAGATCAACGTATGCCTGATCTAAGTGCGAGTACCCCTTTTAAAAATAAGAAACATGGACCCAATCCGAGCACCCGGGGGTTGCTTTATGTTGTCTTGTGGCTGCGTCAGTACAAGCACAAACGAGTCACAATAAGTGCTCGTTTTTTATCCTTCAGTACGGCTTCGCACTGGATCCCAGCAAACCGACGCTGTCCGCCGTGGACCCGGTCTACAACGACATCATCTGGGAAGCGCGCGATCTGTCGTTTTTCGACTGGAAACACGTCAACGAACTCTATTGTGGATCGGATAGTTGCCCCGATAAGAAGATCGACTGTGGAGTCGGCTATCAGAATCCGAACCAGTGCGACGAATGTATTTGTCCGGATGGATTTGCGAAAGGCAGCTGTGACAATCAGCCGCAACCACGTACGTTCTGACGGTGGTCGGGCAATTCAGCAAAGCACATTTCAGCAAGACCACTTTGAGCAAGAAAAAACGGGCTGAGCGAAAAGAGCAGAGCTGTTATTTTGTCGCAATGGCTTGGGCTTGGGCTGATTTAGATATCAGGCTTGGGCTTAGGCTTAGGCCTACACTTAGGCTTAGTTTTGTGATTGGGCTTAGGCTTAGGCCTATTTGCTTTTAGGTTCCGCCCTTTTGGCTCCTGCTCTCTTTCGCTTGCGCAAAGTGGTCTTGCTCAAACGTGCTTTGCTCAGTTGCCCGTCCGCCCGTTCTGACGGTGAACTGGCCACTAAATATGGACAGCAATCTTTACATTGTGTAAAGGTATACTGTATCTTGTAGCGAATGTTACCACTGATTGGTAAATCACTGTGGTAAAACACAACCATTCCATCAGACGGCGTCCATGGCTTGAACAATCTTCAGAGATTAAATTGACCAAAAACATTTAAGTTACTGCAGCAAGCGTGTTCACTGAAATGGTTTTTTTTCACCTGCGTTCCTTCACTCAGGTTTTCATTGCGGTGGATTGGTGGATGCGACAAGTGAATGGCAAACGATCACGTTCAAAACGGATCGCATCGGGGTGAAACCACGCGACTGTACGTATGTGATCCAGGTATGATACAGTGCCGTTGTATACCCGTGTTTACCTATAAATTCATTTCTGTATCCATAGGATTAGTAGTTGAATAATTGGAAACGAATGATCACAATATAGAAACTATGTATAACGTCTTCTGCAGGCGGACAAAGGCAGAAACGTTGAGCTGGAAACGCGAAATTTGCACATCCGCGAGGACGAGTCGAACATCAAATGCAAGAATGCAATGCTGGAAGTGAAACAGTACAATTTTGAACGGGCCCAAGCACCGTGAGTTATCCATCTACTATCAGCTGGGTTGATAGAGCACACCTAGATTGGCGGAGTCTTACATAAGGTAATCAGCCGGCATGGTGTTTGTTGCGGCAGAAGTACCAAAGTTTTCGATCTAAGCCGCGCCTCCGTAGAGCCCGCGGGGACTTACGCAAGCGGAACCTTACTCAAGTGTACTTAAAGCCGCGGATGGTTTATTTAAAAGCAGGATGTATATTTCTTGTTTGGACCAATCCAAAGCATCTACATTGTTACCATAGTTCGACTTCGATCTGCCCAACCGTTCAAATCCATTATAGGGACTAAACTACTTCTGCGCTGTTTTTATGTTGTTCTGCTCGACGTCGAATATCAAACAATCCAATAATGTCAAAATACCCGCGACTACTGGCGTGAAAAATACCCACTTTTCTAGCTAAAATCAAAGAGGGAACACTTTCCGCAGAAATCCAACTGGAGGCTGATTTAATTTCGATTTTTTCTTTTCTGTCGCAAATTTCCCATCAATTTCCACATTAAACAACCGGATATATCTACCAAACCTTCGGTGTTGCCTATTTTTAGCCTGTGCGGCAACCTCAGTGGTCTCACCTTCGTATCCAAATCCGAGCGCATGATGGTTGTGTATCGCACGCTACGCGAGTATGACAATGATGTCACCCTGTACTACCGCATCAAGCCTGATGTGCGACCCAACCCGACACAATAGAAGCCATCACTGCCTGATCTCTATTTTCAATACGCACATTCCTCAGAATATTACGTTTTTCATGCGCAAAATTTTTGTTCGTGTTTACGCCTTTCCGTCGACTTGGTGACAAAATATGTTGAGTGCAATGTTTTCATTTAAACTTGCATTTATACATTTTTTGTGCAA
>JASAMV010007436.1:7500-33484 GCA_030248065.1 Rhynchonema sp. JSB1_4
AGACAGCACGCGCCGGGAATATGGTTCAATGTCTACTGTTTCGGTATCAAACAGCTCAGAACACACTTACGTTTATTCCAGTGCCTAATGAAACATCAGCAAAGTGGTGCAAGCTAGTATCGTTCTTTTATGCCAGTCAGCCAGGGAACCATATTTCTTTTATGCCCCTTGGGGCATTTTTCTTTCTTTAAACACATGTTTTAAGGGAAATTTCTCAAGTTTCCGAAGTAAGGTGTTAAGAACAACAACACACGTCCTATGGAGCCCATAGAGCGGCTTTATAAACACCATTTATGGGAAATTTCTCAAGTTTTTCCCCATTTTGAAAAAAAGTCTCCATAAAAAGGGTATTTTGGCGATATTGATTTGACAACATTGGCCAAAAATTACAGATTTTAGGCCTAAAAATGCCCATTTTGGGCCTGGGGGCAGGCGCACCATGGAGGGGGAACAGGCGTACCCGAGGGGGCCCCCTCCCCCAGGAACTGCACTTTTCGGACGATTTTCCAAATAAGCCCCATGAGGCTCTTTTTGTGATCTATATTGCTCACTGCTCACAGAACATTATCACAGATTGGTATTTTGAGGATTTTCCAACACGTCCGGTGGAGCACAGCGGGCGGCGCATAAACACCTTTTTTGGGAATTCTCCAGAAGTTTCCGAAATAAGGTGTTGAGAAGAACAACACACGTCCTGTGGAGCCCATCGAGCGGCTTTATAAACATCTTTTATGGGAAATTTCTCAAGTTTCCGAAATAAGGTATTAAGAAGAACAACACACGTCCTGTGGAGCACAGCAGCCCAGCGGGCGACATATAAACATCTTTTATGGGAAATTTCGCAGCAATATATGAACAGAAGTTTCCGAAATCGCGTGTTTTGAAGAACTACACATGTACTTTGGAGTACAACAGCCCAGCGGGCGGCTTATAAACACCTTTAATGGGAAATTTCTCAAGTTTCCGAAATAATGCGTTAAGAAGAACAACACACGTCCTGTGGAGCCCGTCGAGCGGCTTTATAAACACATTTTATGGGTAATTTCTCAAGTTTCCGAAATAAGGTATTAAAAAGAACAACACACGTCCTGTGGAGCACAGCAGCCCAGCGGGCGGGTTATAAACACATTTTATGGGAAATTTCTCAAGTTTCCGAAATAAGGCGTTAAGAAGAACAACACACGTCCTGTGGAGCCCATCGAGCGGCTTTATAAACACCTTTTATGGGAAATTTCTCAAGTTTCCGAAATCAGGTGTTTTAAGAACTACACATGTACTTTGGAGCACAACAGCTCAGCCGGCGGCTTACAAACACCTTTTATGGGAAATTTCTCAAGTTTCCGAAATAAGGCGTTAAGAAGAACAACACACGTCCTGTGGAGCCCATCGAGCGGCTTTATAAACACCTTTTATGGGAAATTTCTCAAGTTTCCGAAATAAGGTGTTTTAAGAACTACACATGTACTTTGGAGCACAACAGCTCAGCGGGCGGCTTATAAACACCTTTTATGGGAAATTTCTCAAGTTTTCGAAATAAGGTGTTAAGAACAACAACACACGTCCTCTGTAGCCCATCGAGCGGCTTTATAAACACCTTTTATGGGAAATTTCTCAAGTTTCCGAAATAAGATGTTTTAAGAACTACACATGTACTTTGGAGCACAACAGCTCAGCGGGCGGCTTATAAACACCTTTTATGGGAAATTTCTCAAGTTTCCGAAGTAAGGTGTTAAGAACAGCAACACACGTCCTCTGTAGCCCTTCGAGCGGCTTTATAAACACCTTTTATGGGAACATTCTCAAGTTTCAGAAATAAGGTGTTTTGAAGAACTACACATTGTAATTTGGGGCACAACAGCTCAGCGGGCGGCTTATAAACACCTTTTATGGGAAATTTCTCAAGTTTCCGAAATAAGGTGTTAAGAAGAACAACACACGTCCTATGGAGCCCATCGAGCGGCTTTATAAACACCTTTTATGAGAAATTTCTCAAGTTTTTCCCCATTTTGAAAAAAATTCTCCATAAAAAGGGTATTTTTGCGATATTGATTTGACAACATTGGCCAAAAATTACAGATTTTAGGCCTAAAAATGCCCATTTTAGGCCTGGGGGCAGGCGCACCATGGAGGGGGAACAGGCGTACCCGAGGGGGCCCCTCCCCCAGGAACTGCACTTTTCGGACGATTTTCCAAACAAGCCCCATGAGACTCTTTTTGTGATTTATATTGCTCACTGCTCACAGAACATTGTCACAGATTGGTATTTTGAGGATTTTCCAACACGTCCGGTGGAGCACAGCGGGCGGCGCATAAACACCTTTTTTTTGGAAATTCTCCAGAAGTTTCCGAAATAAGGTGTTGAGAATAACAACACACGTCCTGTGGAGCCCATCGAGCGGCTTTATAAACACCTTTTATGGGAAATTTCTCAAGTTTCCGAAATAAGGTATTAAGAAGAACAACACACGTCCTGTGGAGCACAGCAGCCCAGCGGGCGACATATAAACATCTTTTATGGGAAATTTCGCAGCAATATATGAACAGAAGTTTCCGAAATCACGTGCTTTGAAGAACTACACATGTACTTTGGAGTACAACAGCCCAGCAGGCGGCTTATAAACACCTTTAATGGGAAATTTCGCAAGTTTTCGAAATAAGGTGTTAATAACAACAACACACGTCCTCTGTAGCCCATCGAGCGGCTTTATAAACACCTTTTATGGGAAATTTCTAAAGTTTCCGAAATAAGGTGTTTTAAGAACTACACATGTACTTTGGAGCACACCAGCTCAGCGGGCGGCTTATAAACACATTTTATGGGAAATTTCTCAAGTTTCCGAAATAAGGCGTTAAGAAGAACAGCACACGTCTTGTGGAGCCCATCGAGCGGCTTTATAAACACCTTTTATGGGAAATTTCTCAAGTTTCCGAAGTAAGGTGTTTTAAGAACTACACATGTACTTTGGAGCACACCAGCTCAGCGGGCGGCTTATAAACACATTTTATGGGAAATTTCTCAAGTTTCCGAAATAAGGCGCTAAGAAGAACAACACACGTCCTGTGGAGCCCATCGAGCGGCTTTATAAACACCTTTTATGGGAAATTTCTCAAGTTTCCGAAATAAGGTGTTTTAAGAACTACACATGTACTTTGGAGCACAACAGCTCAGCCGGCGGCTTACAAACACCTTTTATGGGAAATTTCTCAAGTTTCCGAAATAAGGCGTTAAGAAGAACAACACACGTCCTGTGGAGCCCATCGAGCGGCTTTATAAACACCTTTTATGGGAAATTTCTCAAGTTTCCGAAATAAGGTGTTTTAAGAACTACACATGTACTTTGGAGCACAACAGCTCAGCGGGCGGCTTTTAAACACCTTTCATGGGAAATTTCTCAAGTTTCCGAAGTAAGGCGTTAAGAAGAACAACACACGTCCTGTGGAGCCCATCGAGCGGCTTTATAAACACCTTTTATGGGAAAACACGATCAGGATGGAGCGTCAACACAATCGACATTCCAAGAAACATTACGCTGCAAACTGAAAAGCGGTGACACCACAAACACCGAAAACAAGCGGTCAACAGGCTGATGCAAGCCATTTTCACCGCCTGAATTTCGGGATTGACTTCATTGTGCATCAAGATCTGTCTGATGGACCTTTTTGACGCGTCTTGATGCATCATGATGTTTTTCTCTTATACTCCTGCATCATGATACATCATTGTGCGTCAAAATGCTTCATCAGTATTTTTTTCTTGTGATGGTGGGTCCTGATCCGAACCGGACCAGACCCATCACTAATTTTTATTATCGGCCCGACGTCGATTTTCTGGCCTTCAAACATACTGTGACAGTTTTTTCATACTGTAGGTTTACGGTAACGCCCAGCAAGTGGACATTCTTCAAACAACCACTCAATCTGATCGACTTTATCACCGTCGCACCGTTTTACTTAGAATTGTTGCTTGCCGCCTGTGGAATTGGGGTTGAGCAATTGAACGAGATAAAAGGTTGAGATAAAAAAGATTCATTTTATCATTTAGCCTGCGAAAAAATGTACATCTAACGTTTGTCGCTGTTACAAATCACTTTGTGATATGTAATTTCGCCCACGATAGCTGTCCTCCTGATCACGTAATTTTTCTTTGCAATCACGCGATGTTTTGAGGTATGGCTGATCGCTGGTCACAATCAGTACCATATCGGTAAATCTTCAATCGAGATGATAATGTTTCAATAATCACAGTATCATCATTCGGCGCAGGTGCCGTATTGGTGATGCGCATCGTACGAGTGCTGCGCGTGGCGCGTATATTCAAACTGGCGCGCTACAGTACCGGTCTGAAGTCGTTCGGTCTGACCGTACGCAACAGCGTGCAGGAATTGTCCATGTTGGGACTGTTTCTCGTCACGGCTATCATTTTCTTCAGCACGATTGTCTATTTTCTCGAAAAGGACATTGAGGGTTAGTGTGAAGCAGATGAGTTGGTTGCACCTGACTTTTCCAAACGATGACCCCTACGGTTCAATTCGAAAAAAGGTGGAGAACCCGTTTTTTGCTTCAAGTAGCCAAATACTGTACGCACCATAAATAACGAACGAAACACTGCGCAAAAAGCGCCAATATTATGATGATTGCACCGATTAGATATTTACAATGTGTATCATGAAACTTCATTTTGGTAATGATAAAGCTAATTATAATCATAACCACTGCGATGACAAAGATTTAGTCTCATTTGGACGTTCCTTTTTTGCACACGCTTTCTGTCGACAGGTACCCATTTCCAAAGCATCCCCGACGCGTGCTGGTGGTGTATTGTCACGATGACTACCGTCGGATATGGTGACTCGGTGCCGATTACGCCACGTTGGTTCAGAACATTTTGAATTTTTTGAAAATTTTAAAGAAATTGGGACATTTTTTCAAATTTTTTTCCAGTTGGTAAAATCGTCGCGTCATTCGCCTCAATCTCGGGTGTGCTCGTGTTGGCCTTCCCGATCACAATGATCGTTGAAAATTTTAGGTAAAATCGTAAAGAAATTGTTAAATTTCTGTTGATTTTGATGGACTACCGTCAAAAAAACCCAAAACCTGTTGATTTGAAATGAGAATATCCTGATTTAACAATCTTCTACTCTTAGTCGTGTCTCGGGAAAGGACGTTTCGGGACGTAAATAACGTGCGTTAGTGTGGAAGTGCCTCTGCTGGCTTAGAGTGCTGTGGTCAAATCAGAGCGTCAAACCTTGTCGTCAGCTAAACGTATTGCTCTCATTTGGGGCTGCTTGACGATTTGATTTGACGGCAGTACCATGAGCCCATCTCCTTTCTACCCTTTAGGTTCTTACATTGTTGTCTTTTCATTTCGTTTGAACACATTTTCATTTCGTTCGTTTTTGTTTTGGTGCCCCTACTCGGGTGTCCTGCACTTTTGCTGTGCTATGCGGCACTTAAAGGGCTCGGGACATAACCGTAGGAAGGGTAGCAGGGCATAGTGTTATACACCGTTGGAAAGCACTCTGACAGCATATGTCACGCACAAGCTTTAAGCTCCTTGGAGATTCGCTATCTCTTGGTGGAGCGACTTTTCGTTCCAGAAAAAAGTGAATTTTTTCACAACTTGGAACGACCGGTGCAGATACCACAAATCAGCTGGACGTCAAGTAACGCATGGATAGGATTACAAAAGCTTCTGGATAACTTATCATCACAACATCAGTCGCTCAAAGCATTGCTACACTCGGTGAGGGTGCGAAACGTTCCAAAAATCGGCCACAGTTTTCGAGAGCACAAGTTTGTCCCTAAATTTCGAGGCCGCGCTTCGCGTTCCAGAAATGAAAGTGCAACAGAAAAATAGAGCTTCGTCGAAAATACCAGGAAATAAGGTTTTTAGATTTGGAAACCCTTATGCAGCGGCGTGACAGGCCTAAAAAGACCCAAAAATAGCCCCAAAACTGTATAGTCGCATTCATTGGCGGAAATGTGATGCAAATAGGCCACGTATTGCATCGCATTTGAAAGGAAAATGTCAGATAAACGCACAGTCCAACAACCTAGACAATTTTGAAGACTTCAAAATCGATGAACCTACTGTTGCAGCCATGCAAACCTGAATGCGATATTCGGCTATAAGTCGTTTCTGTTAAGAACTATTTCACATGTGATAGCACCAAACGATGTAGCTCTGAAATAGCTATCGAACGATATATGACCTGCCCGTACTATCTCATACTATGGACAAGAAACGGTCAAAATTCCGAAATCGCACACGGTGACGTGACGGTTCATTCCAGAATCTGCAAAAAAGCAATTTTTTAACCTGTGCTCCCTAGCGTTAGAATTTTTTGGAGCTTGTCATATATCGTTCGAAAGCTACTCTGGAGATACATTCTTTGGTGCTATCACATTTGCAACAGCTATCAACAATGAGCACTTATAGCTGAATATCGTATTCAGATTACTATGGCTGCCCCGGGAGATTTGTAGACCGTGGGGTCTTCGGACCTTGACAGGTTGCTAAACCAGACTTTTCTCTCGATTTTTTGTTGCGAATGCGATACAATCTGTGGCCTTTTTGTGCCACAATTCTGGCGATAAATGTAATCAGCTGGCTTAATGGTAATTCAATGGATTTTTAGGCCTGTCACAGAGCTAGCCATGAGTTTCAAAATTTAAAAAACTTATTTTCTGGTACTTTCGACAATTCTCTATTTTCCCATTGCATTTCTATTTCTGCAGCGCAAAGCACGGCCTCAAAATTTAGGGACAAACTTGTGTTCTCGAACAGGCCGATTTTTGGAACGTTTCGCCCCCTCACCGAGTGAAGCAATGGTTTGAGCGACTGAAGTTGTGGTGACAAGTTATCCAGAAGCTTTTGTCCATGCGTTACTACCCATGCGTTACTTGACGTCCAGCTCATTTGGGGTTTCTGCACCGGTGGTTCCAAGTTGTGAAAAAATTCACTTTTTTCTGGAACGAAAAGTCCCTCTACCGAGAGATAGCGAATCCCCAAGAACCTTAAAACTTGTGTGTAACATAAGCTGTCAGAATGTTTTCCAACGGTATATACCATTATGCCCTGCCGCCCTTCCTTCGGTTATGTCCCGAGCGCTTTAAACACATACAGGGTGTCTAAACAATCCTTGTGTTTCTTCTGGCTGTTTCTGATGTTCACCTGTTATGCTAACTGCCCAATGATGCCCACCTATACGAGAGCGCTCCGTTACAGCCCCTCCCGAACAGAGCCCGGTGTGGCTCCTTTCAGGATTTTTTCGTCCAAAGCACAATGTACAGGATATACACCATTTCACGCAAACTTGATGCAGAGTAATTTACGTGCACACACTTCAGTCTTCCCATTTTTTCAACAAAAAAAAATAATTTCGGTTATCACCAACCAATTATTAATTTGTTTCAGCCGCAATTACGAACACGCCAACAGCGAAGACAAAAAAAGAAAGAAACACCAAAAACAAACCCACACAAACAACACCCCCGACCACCACGGAAAACAAGCAACCCACAACGACACACAACACGACGACACACACCCAAACAAAAACCAAACCAAAAAAACCCAACCCACCCACGACAGAACGACAAAACAACACGCAGCCCCGCAGCCAACAACAAAACGGCGAAACAGCGAACCGAACAAACACGCCCAGAAGAAAGAGCGAGAAAAAGAACAGAGACGAACAGCAAAACGCCCGCCAGCACCAACCCGCCCAAAAACAAGGCAGCCACAACAAAACACCGACAGCAGAACGCAGAAGAACACAGCACAAGAACACAGAAGAGTCACCACAACACAACAATCACCCAAAAAATACCCCCCAAAATCACCAATCCACCAAGGCACCCCCTTTCAACACAGCCACCACGTGTAGAAGGATCAAAACAAACCCCTTACCCCTTTCACACATCCATCCACTTTCTCCACATCTTACGAAGCACAGACGCACATCTTCTTCTGCACTCTCGCAGAGATCAACGCACAAAACCCCGAAAACCCACACAAACATACCCTTCAACACCTTACATTCCATTTCACCTACATGCATCCGCAAAACGGAACAAACAAAGTCAGACATCGCACCACTCGGCCCGTCCGCACAACCAAAAAATTCTAAAACTCTCTCTAAAAACGACATCTAAAAAAACACCCACAACACCGCCCCGCTCCACAAAACACCACCAAACATCAAAAGAAACAGTAGCAAAACAAACAAAAACAAAAAACAGAAAAACAACAAAAACAACCCTAACCCAACCCCCAACCCATCCCACCACTCAACCACCACTACCAAACAACAACGACCAACCACGACAGACACCACCACGAACAACACTCAACACGCAAAAACCGACAAAAAAAATTTTTGACAAATAATGGACAAAAAAATTGATTTTCCTTGTAAATCAGGGTACTTCCTTGAAAAATCAAGGAATATCAAGAAGATTCAGGATTAAAAAAACGGAAAATGACCCTGACGTTTCTTTTAAACAACGTTATTTTTCAAGACAAAACGCCGTCATTTTTTACGAAACCCTGATCTCGACTGCCGTTGAATAAATTTGAACCAAGTGTATTTTCAAAATATTACATCCTTTTTATGTTCGTTTTTTTTCTATAGGTACCGCAATCAGGCTCACATTCTCGTGTACATTATATATATACAAGAAAGAAAAATGCCCCAAGGGGCATAAAAGAAATATGGTTCCCTGGCTGACTGGCATAAAAGAACGATACTAGCTTGCACGACTTTGCTGATGTTTCATTAGGCACTGGAATAAACGTAAGTGTGTTCTGAGCTGTTTGATACCGAACAGTAGACATTGAACCATATTCCCGGCGCGTGCTGTCTTGCCACCAGAGACACAGGGCACGGAGATATTGAAAGATTGCAATATTCTCTTTACTCCTCTCCTTGTTGAACCATCGTGCGCAACCGAAGACTGCACAGTTACCGTCGTGAGGTTGAAAAGAAGAAACAGTTGCCTGGGTTTGCACGAAAGTTTCGATATCGGCTGGGCGTTGGTTGAAAAGAGTTCGCGCCGGGAATATGGTTCAATGTCTACTGTTCGGTATCAAACAGCTCAGAACACACTTACGTTTATTCCAGTGCCTAATGAAACATCAGCAAAGTCGTGCAAGCTAGTATCGTTCTTTTATGCCAGTCAGCCAGGGAACCATATTTCTTTTATGCCCCTTGGGGCATTTTTCTTTCTTGTGTCGTTCTTTTATATCGCGCAAGCGTCAAACAGAGAACCCGGATAAATCAGGCACAGAAAGTTTTCAGTTCCGGCAAGCAATGGTTCTAACTAAGAAAATGTCGACCATCAGACTTTTCTCAAGTAATCAACGCACATGAGCGCAATGAGGTGTGGGGGTCAGTTTAAGGATGCTGTACTTTTTGGCAGGATATATGAATCGGTGGTTATCGTGACATAAGGCCAATTTTGTGTTTCGATTTCACTATGGGGTTCTAACAGTGGAGACACGCTTGTGTCTGCGTCTTCACCCACCACTGAAACAAAACTAACGCAGTGCCCCACGCGCATGTCTATGCTTTTGAGGAACATGGTAACTTGTCAAGTTATTTATTTTTTTTTAATTTACCGCCAGGTATGTATTTGACACCCTAGGTACCATCATTTATAGCGCACTGAATGCGCATCGTCTCAGAGAATGGCACTTGTTGGTTTAGTACCAAGCAAAGCTGTGCAATGAACTTCCATGCCCCCTGTCCCTCCAGCTTCAGCAATGAAATGAGTGTCAAACATCAGTCTCCAGATTGCTTTGTTGGCGGCCATCGCATCTGATCTTCGATTCAATGTCACGTAAAAATTACCATCTTCCATCAAAAGTCAAATTATAAAATGCGGAAATGCTTCGAATATTAGAGAGCAACAGCAATTTTAATTAGGAAGTTGATACCTTGTGCGTATTTTATCATGAATGACATCACAGCGCATAAACTTCGAACCGCACCTGTGCTTAATAATTAATCTCAAATAAAAACACGAAAAAACTGAAAAATGTTATCCAGAATTCATTAAAAGTTTGTAAAAATACAACAAAGTTGGCTGCGCGCGTGAATGTTTGAACCCGCGGCCTTTCATATTCAGTGCTGCGCGTTATACCGCTCGGACATCGCTTCGCCAATCTCCTTCACAAGCTTTACTACATATGTAACTACGCGTGCATTGCTGCATTGCCTGTTGTGCTTGCTGCCTGTGTGTGTGTGCTGGCTGCCTGCCTGCCTGTGTGTGTGTGTGCTGGCTGGCTGGCTGTGTGTTGTGTTTAATACATTGTGCGCTTTATGAATCAGGCAACTACGTAGCGTGCACTAATGCATTATTGTGTGTGTCTGAGCGTCCATTTTTGAGCTGAAAAACATTTAACGAATTGGAATTAATATATTTTTGACGTAACAAAAATTAAAAACACATATAACCGCTGATTTTGGCTTTAGAACAACACATTCTGTACAAAAAGTCATGGTCTGGAACCGTTCATACTAAAAGTTACGAACTCGGCGATAGCACCACCGTGTTTCTCGAGTACGAAAACCACATAAACAACTTTAATAGTTCTGGTAACCCAACTTTTCGGCGAAATTTTACTTCGGGAAGCACACTTTACATACAAAATGTCGTGGTCATGGTCTGGAACCGGTCTCAGTCGTGGAGTTACGAAGTCGGCGATAGCACCATCGTGTTTCTCGTGTGCGAAAACCCTATATGCGATATTAACATTTTTGGTGTTCAGTAACGTCTGGGCCCTGACTAGTTTTTTGTGGAAAAAAAAAAGGAGAAGAACGTTTTTACAAAAATGACAACTGTATCTTGCCCGCGATTGCGCGTGTGGGCACACAGCGGGATGAAATTTTGTGTGGCCATTTTGGGGCACGGTATATAGATTGTGTGCAAGTTTGAGCTCATTCGGCTGAGTATTGTTGAAATAGCGCACGATCAAAATTTTCAGAAAGCGCACTATAGGGAATGAACCATATGTCGCTTAGCATTACCATGCTAGCTCCGATTCGCACAAACAAGAAAATAAAAAAAGAAGGCCAAACCCCCCCCCCACAAACAACAAACAACGCACACACCACAAAAAAAAAAAAAAAAAACCCCCACAAAAAAAAAAAAAAAAAAAACAAACAGAAAAAAAAAAAAAAAAAAAAAAAAAAAAAAAAAAAAAAAAACAAAAAACAAAAAAAAAAAACCCCCCCCCCACCAAAACCCCCCCCCCCCCCACCACACCAAACAAGAAAAACAAACACCCCGGCAATAACGTCTGCTCGAGGTGGTTCCTTTTTTGAGGTCAAGTGGCCAGAAGTGCTCCACGCCGATTAGGAGGTGGTTCACGAAGACTGGTCATGTAACGATCACGTAACGGCAGTGGCATAAAATAATTGCCCACTTCAGTCGCTGGTTGGAACAAGCTGAAACATCAGCAAGCCAACTCACAAACGCACTGTTTTGTACTTACCAATATCAGGCCGGCCAAATTTGACATGTTGTTGCAAATGTGGATGTATGTTTGCTCCTTCGTAGTCCTCCGCTTTGCGTGCACGCGTCAGATAGAACTCGGTGTGGAGGATCGACTCAGCGCCTTTCCCTGACGATGTGTCACTGATGGTTGACTGAAAAATGAAATTTTGAGTTCTAGCGCGTCAAATTTGGAGTGTAGTCACGCCCACTCAGGTTTTCAAGAGTCCCTGAAGCAAACCGCTGTCGTTTATGTCTTGATTCAACAGGTCGTCAGAGTTTCACAACATTGAGCCAATCAAACAAAACGCCAACCTTTGAACTGTAAAATTTCTGAGAAGCACTTATGTCTACACAAGCAAAAAAATCAAGATAGAAACGAGCGACGCACATCGAACACCGATTTATCCTTTGATCTGGCCAGCAGCCGTTTGTCGGTTTCAATCCTCTCAATTGTGTCTGGCTGAAACGAAGTCGGCAGTCGATTCAATTGACCGGCCCATTGACGGTCGTGCTCGAATGCGGCCGACACCATGTACTTGTCGGCGCACGACCACACGAACCAGATCTGGAATAAAGTCGATTTTTTAGGCCCGAGCTTCCGGCCCGTTTATGGAGCTGGAACGCTGGGTCCAGCCGGGCCAGGCTCAATCATGAACGAAGCTGCCACATGCTATAAGGGAATTCGGAGTCCACACTTCCTCCCTGGATCGTTCTCTTTAAATCGATTGGATAAATTACTATTGGTAGCACAATGACCACATAAGAATTCATCAAATCAATCCTGATTTTCAAGTTCAGTCACGCTTAACCACTGTGCTATTTGTGACTCTCACAAAACATTTTCGGCTAAAAATAATCTAGCAGATCAACCACGTTGCCGCAGGCCTGAAACATTCCCTTTACTACACGCTTTGTGTGCGCTCACGCAACGCAACGTCATTGCCCCGTCACTTTCCCTCTTTACGAATCAGGAAAAAAATTGACCAATTCTTATAAAGTCATTGTGCGACCAATAGATCCTCAGTCGATGGAAACTGTACGTTGATGGGTATATTGGATAAGCGAGGAATGACTTCCAAAACAGACACGCAAGACAAGAGATTCAGATTTCGTAATCCTCGAACCTTTTTCATCGGTCTGCCCTCCTTCTCGTGTTCGTGCAGCAAATAATTACAAATTGACTGCATGGGCGTGATACCGATACCTCCAGATATCAACAGGAACAACTTGTATCGGTCACTGGCAATATCCAGCATTGGGGCGCCGTACGGACCTGAAAATCAGGCAAGATCGTGTCGGGAACCTCGTAGGAACGTTTTATGAAAGTTGTGGAGAGCAATTTCGGCAATGACCTTCAATGAATGTGGTGATCGCTTCACCCGTTTTGCTTGTGATGACATCATGCAGTGATTTGCTCCAATTACCCAATACACGAATATGCAGCGACACCTGGAGAGGTGTGGCGTGATTCAAGTGAAATAATGTACGGATTCGTCACAAGGCTCAATATCAAGTATTACGGAAAGCAATATTGTACCTTATCGGCTTGTGGCGCCGACGATATGCTGAATGGATGCCACTCGAAAATGTTCACCTTTGGCACCTGAAAGTAGTCAATCTTTTAGCAAAAGGAACCGATTTTACAAGAATATGCCGAAAATTATTTCAAATACGCACCATGATAAATACATACTGTCCAGGACTGTATTTGAATCGCTTGCCCTTTTCGAATGTCAATCTGACAACATTAGCTGGCAGTCGGGCTGCTTCGCATTTGTGCGGGTACGCAAGAGTGGCCATGTAGAGGTAGCGAATGAGGAGATCAACCGCCCAGAGAAGCACGCCTGGATCGGGGTGTAGGAGTAAAAACTTCAGTTTCATGCCTTTTATTGGAAATAATTGATTTTGATAATGAAAACTAAGCGCGCCTGCCATTCGTGTCTGTGCATTACAAGAGCGGGCGTGCTGTAAACGACACAGCCAGTGCACAGACGCTGTATTTGACCCTTTGATGACTGGCAGTTGAGCACCGAATCCTCGTCAGAGACATGATGCCCAGATCCAGAGAAAGTGCGTTGAAAGCTTTTTGTCAAAAAAATCTGCTGGAAAAACTTCCAAACCCAGAATTTCCCCTTCCAACGTACCAGCAAGAATCAGATTTGCTTCGTGAATCACACCGGCCACAATTGTGGCCGCAATCAGCACCAGATGGAAAACGTAGAAGACGTTCCACAGTTTACGACGAATCGGCACCAAACTCGTCAGGACCAGACCCATCATTGCGCCCTGAATCATGGGGATATTGTGGAAACAGGAAGTATACATATGAGGGGTAATCGGATTTCCTCAACACATCCGCGATCACGAAGTTCCATATTAGTCCCAACGCTCCTGTGTACAAAAACGTATGTAATTCAGGTGGAGTGCCAAGCTTGGAGTATTTGGGCTCGCCAGAGCGCCCGAGACCATATGCACATTGTACGTAATCATCATGGGACCAAGGCCCCATTTGGGTGGTGGGGAGGGTAATCTTCAGCAAATCACCCCCCCCCCCCCCCAACCTGAAACACCCATCCGGACGGGAAGTCGTCATCCTCGCGATCCTGTTCCGGTCCCCAGGTGGCCAGCCATCCGTGAATGAGCCCGAACGCGATGGTGACCCAGCCGAAGAATTTGTGCCAGACCAATTGCCGTTCGAAAGGTATACCCAACAGCAGGGTGACCAGCGAGTTGCGACTGGCCAGCGCGAAGGTGATCGCTGTTGGCCACATCGCCACAACACCTGCAACACATGACGTTAAGAGTGAACGCACTGTATGTGTACCCTGTTGTTACAGCTACTAATGCATGTCTGCGATAGCCCCAGTGGCTTTGCGTTTGGGACTCGACGCTCGGGCTCCGTGGTTTCTTCTCCTTGTTGAAGTGAACCCTGTTCAGTTCCCCAAATACGCTGAACTTTCTGGGCACGGCGCAGAAGATCTGTAGTGAGTCAAACCACTGTGGCGGAGAGCCCCCCCCGCATCTCGAGAAATATGATCGTCAAAAAGCATAATGCATACTCGTATAGTAAGGTTCCAATTGATGTTGGATCCAGGCAATAAGCCGCCCAGTGCACTGCCGAGAGCCCAAAGTTTCAGGGTTTGGGTGTGACCATGCCGGGAACTAAAAATAACCGGCCCCGAAAAGTTGAGGGCATGCCGTAACTGGGCGCTGAAAAGGTCCCAAGAATGGACAGGCATGAACGATAGCACAGTTAGGTATCATCACGCAGATCCTAAATATCCGTCATCAAGCTAACCAGTGCCTTCGACCTCATCATCCAACATGTGATACACACAGGTGACGATGCCGAATATAACAATTGATGCTAGGGTCAGGATCACAAAGATGACCTCAACGAGACTGAAATTGCGATCCGCATGTTTGATGCACGGAATGGGCACGGACCACAGGAATGGACCGGTGCGCACGATGCTGTCGCGTAGACGGATCCAGAAACGAACCACGCCTGAAACGGATAGGCTCAATTTCAGGCAAAAATGAATCGATTGCCTATTCAAATAAATTGTATCGCGGGGCTTGCATCAGGTTTCGGGAATTCGGCAATAAAAATAAAATCACAAGAAAGAGTGATAGGGATAGACATCGACGCTCTTTGTCACTTGGTTGAGCCTACGGGAGTTAGATATTCTATATTTTTTGAAAATTAAAACGGCTCCAGCCGAGGCTATATTTAAATGCCGGCTCATGTTAGAATCGCCACACTGAAAAATCGCAGTATCACCCCACAAACCTGCGATGAACCAGAGTGCTGGGACCTCAGTCCATGAGTACTTATGCGACGTCCAGATTTTCGACTTTACGGCTCCATTTTCTGCCGATGTTGGTGTGACCGTATTTGGCATGGCGCCAAATTTGACTAATTTTCTGAGAAAAGTGTGTTGGTGCGTTTATTTTGATTAATTTTCGTCGTCAAATTTACGACTTCTGATGCAGCGTGCTAAGACGTCAAAACCATCTCTCAAACACCTGCCCACAAACTAACACAAAAGTCATACCGAAGCAGGCAGGCTTGGTTGTGTTGAGGTGTTAACCACACGGGTTGTAGACAAGATCTATTGTATTTCCTCCCCGCACAAAACCGGATTATTTCTTTTATCACAGGCGAAAACGCAATGAGTCTAACCAAACATCTGCATATGCCGCGATGTTGCGCAAAAAATTCTGAATAAGCGTGCAGCTGAGTAAACCAAGCGATGTTTAGTTTGGATCCTTTTATGAGCGAGCAATGATTCAAAACCTTCGTTGTGTCCCAATAATTTGTCTTAGCCAGAGTTTTTGACGGAAAAGTCTTCAGCTGGAGTGAGCCAATACAATATGACCGGATGAATAAACTGCTTCAATGAAAATCCAGAAACACCGGGAGCGCTTTTTCCACAATTTACATGACAAGCGTTGCTGAAAAAATCAGGCTTTGTTGAAAAACCTAGCGCGATTTTACCGCGCTAGCTTCAGCAAACAAGGCACAATGACAACACCTACTTACACCACCCACACACAACAGGATACAATAGGTATATGCTGGAGCCAAGGCGCTCAGATGAGCCTAGAGCACAAACCCGTCATGTGGAATTTCCTGTAGTGACAGGTAAGCAAGCTTTGTATTGCCCAGGTGTTTGCGCCTTGGTTGTCTAGGGTTACCCCAGGTGCCTGCGGTTTCGCAGCATGCTAGGCTTTCATGCACTTGGTGTTAAGTGATGTAGTGGTACTATGTAGGGATGTATAGTCCAGCCACGAACTCATGAGACGATTTATTTTGAAGTTGACTTGAACGGATCCAATAATGTTCCGGTTCCACGTACTGTATTTCGGAAATTAAAGAAAGAGAAACGCATGTATTTTTTAAAAACACGCTCTCCACCTCGGAGCGTAAATTCCCTTTTGACTCCCAAAACATTTGTGTGTTGAACGATGTTGCTGTTCGCGTAAGCACGCAACAAATTGAGGTCAGCCAGCTGGAACTTGTCATCATGTCTCTCGGCCCAATCTCTTTCTTTTGTTTGCGAAAACCCGTGTAACCGGCGCATTTTTGAATCTGGCCAAGCATGCTTTAAAAAGAGTCGTCTCATGAGCACGTGGTTGGACTATACGTTAGGTAAGCTCTGCTATTGTTCAGAAAGAATTAATAGAGAACTGTATATGTATATCAAAAAAATTTCCACCCTAAATCAAACTGAAGGCAATCAAACTTTAAACAACCACGCTGAAGCAAAGTTGTTATTTTAACATTAGCACCGACGAAATAACAGTTTTCGTTTGTGATTTTTTATTCAGTGTACAAAACTCAACTGAGTATTATCAAGTATTATCCTTCTCGAGTTACGCACAAAACACAAAACAACTGGCGACGCGAACTTCTTTTATACAAAGGAAATTAACACGCATGCTGTCAAAATGCACGAATTCTAGATTTTATGGGTCATCTCATGGCATCACGTTTCTCAATCTTCAGATTTGATCACCGTCTGCCGTATTGGACCAGTCGTAAGAAATCAGCATCACCCGCTCTCTTCAGTCGCCCTTCCGCGTAACCGCGTTTGCCGTAGCGTACCTGGAATTGAGATTCTATTGCAGATGCGACACGAAGCTGTAAGCATGCACGCATTCCACAGTTTTTGACACAGCGGGATCTTCAGACAGCGCTGAAAGTCTTCTCGCTTTGAAACTGATCTGTGACATCTTTGGAAACAATTGTTTCGCGTCATTCTGATCATGGGTACACGTTTTCTGAATGAATGTTTTGCATAAAACGGCGCCAGAACACAAGCCTCTGATGTTAGGGCGGACTTAGGTAGAACACGGAATCCGGAATCCGGAAATATTTACATGTAAAAAAATAATCTATTTCCGGATGTGGAACACTACCTGCGTTTTCCGGAAATATTTCCGGATTCCGGTTTCCGGATGAAATTTTGGTTTTGCGTTTTCCGGAAATGAAATTTGGCCTTTTGTTTATTATTGTTGCATTTGTACGCATTGTGTCATCTCAATGAAAAATGATAATTTTAGTTGGGTTATTGCTGAAAAAAATATTTCTAGCGGGGGACAAATCAAATTCGGTGAACATGTTTATACGGGAACACCAAATATTTTGAACAGACCGCAATATGGTGACAACAGTTATGGAAATTAATCAACCCGTGAGTCATTTTCTGTCTGTTGTCCGAATATTGGGCTGTTGAAGTTCTGGTATTGAATCTTGAGCAAAAGTCACATCGTTCACAATAAACCTGCACCAAATACTTCAAAAAATAGTTATTGGTTTGAAAAAGCTAGGCAAAATACGCCAACACGAGCCCGATTTCGGAGGTGTTGTTCTTGTAAAACGAATAGAAAGAGAGAGATCCTCATGCATCACGTTTATTCTACAACGTGTAACATTTCCCGAATCAGCAGCCACGTATGAATGTTTCACTTATCTGCCACCTCCGAAATCGGGCTCGTGTTGGCGTAGTTTTACTATGTCTCTAGATCGTGTTCTGTGATTTGAACAAATTAGCAACAAAGGTCAATCAGCGCAGCTTATTGTAATGTATAGTACTTATCAGGTGCGTAAAACTGTATGTAACAAGGATCGAACACGTCAAGGACAATTCCAAACAGCAGTTTCTGCTTGCTGTTGGTCGAAATATTTCCGGAAAACGCAAAAATAAGAAAAATCATCCGGAATCCGGAATCCGGAAATATTTCCGGATTCCGGTCTCCGGATGAAATTTTGGTTTTGCGTTTTCCGGAAATATTTCCGGATCCGGAAATATTTCCGGAAAACGCAAAAATAAAAAAGTCATCCGGAAATCGGAATCCGGAAATATTTCCGGATTCCGGATTCCGTGTTCTACCTAAGTCCGCCCTTAGAATGGTCGGATTTTATCGGTTATAGGAGCAATACCTCTTCGGCCTACGATTCTGTGAAAAGCAGCGAGTTGCGAGTCGAACGGTTCTTTTGAGAAACCGTACTTATTTGCCTGTACTTGTAACTAAAAGAAAGAGAAAATCCTCATGCATCATGTTGCATTATACATTTCCCAAATCATGAGCCACGTCTGAATGTTTCACTGATCTATGCAGGGTTGCGCAAAAAACGTTTTTTTTAAAAAAATCGTTTTTTTTTAAAAAAACGTTTTTAAAAAAAAAACGTTTTTTTTAAACGCCCAGATGACCAAAATATGCCCCCAAAAAAATTGGAAAACGCTCATATTGGGAAGAAAACGTGGTTAAATAAAGTCATTCTGTGTGTTCTGAGGCAAAATAAACAGGTTTCAACCCTTTTCTAGCGAGTTGCTAAGATCCCATATCAGACCCGCATCGTGGGACCAACTTTGGCCGGGGTCATCACTGAAAGCCAAACTCCGTATATCGACGTATCTCGACAAAGTAAAAATTGGTCGAAAATTTTTCAAAAAAATGGGACAAAAAATTGATTTTCCTTGATAATCAGGGTACTTTCCCTGAAAAATCAGGGAAAATCAAGGAAATTCAGGGTTTAAAAAAACGAAAAACGACCCAGGCGTTTTTTTTTTCAAAAAAAAACGTCGTTTTTTTTAAGAAAAAACGCCGTCGTTTTTTTTGCCCAACCCTGGATCTATGTACCATGTCCGAAATCGGGCTCATGGTTGGCGCAGTGTTACTGCATACACAGTCAGGCACCACTTACCAATTGAGTGAAATCGTCAGTCCCATCGCGCTTCGAGGCCAATCGGTGTCGAAAAGATGCCATTCGGTAGCTGGGCACGACTTCTACAAGCAAAAAGTCTGCAAACGAGGAAATTCGATAATTTTTTGTCTCTGTTTTGTTGGTGTTTGAAAGTGTCGCGGGGGTTTGAGTTTAGTAAAGAATAGTCAAGGGAACAGGCGTTGAATTGGAAAAGGGATATATAAAAAATGATCTGGTCATGCGTGAAGTTCAGCCAGCACTGAAGTTGGCGATATCAAGAAAATTCGTGCACAACAGCACCTGAAGGGATTGAAAAATAGCCAAGTGGGAAACAGGCTGGGAAATCTGTGTAGCATCAAGTTTTGGCAATTCCGAATTAAAAAATACCAATGGTAACTCAACAAACGATTCTATTTGGGTAAAACATTCAGGTCATCTGCGTGAGCTTCAGTTTGAACGCTTGGCTCTCTACCAGAAAATGTTAAATGAGGCTCCGAGTCCGCTTGATAGTGTTATTGACGAAAGGGGAGAGGGTTATTTGGCTTTCCTGGTGCTGAATGGGCCAATGTTGCATTTGGTGATCGGATCGGATTAGTCTACATACATGGGCTGATCACATCAATGTGATTGAATTGGACAATGGACTACATACTACATATGTAACGATGCAGACACAGTGTTGCAGTGATGGATGGATCAAATAACAGCAATCCTAAGGCTAGCGTGTGCGAACAGATCTCAGGATGCAATCGGTCTGCCTAGTCCGATCACATTTACCCAGTAGTCTCGGTAAACCTGCCCAATCCGATCACCAAGTTTGATATCGACTGGTGTATCAAGCCCGTCGAAATTACCTGTGGCCAACGTGGCTGTTGTATAACAAATTGCGACCAGTAAAATAAGCATCGTCAACTGCATGATTATTCTTCGATTTATAGTTCGGTGACTTTCGGCTGCCTGAATATATACAATTGTTTCCCTCTTTCCTGAAAAAGCCAGTTAGTGACAGAAATCTATGAAGAATGCTATACGTGTCACCTATATATTGAATTACTGTAGAGATAAAGAAAGACAATTTGCGGAATAATGCTCGAGTTCGTGTGAGAACAACATGACACGCAACGAAGTATGTATAGTCTGTTGATTATATTTCGACATAGTGTATAAGCCGTATAAGTGTATAAGACATAGGTATAAACCGCACTTTTCCAATGTCTATCACTCGCTACATGCAAAACTCAATGCCACAAAAGTATGGTGCGGGCCTAGCTTTTGCAAAAAGTGTCAGTCATGCGACTGTTTTGTAAGCGCGCAACACGAAATACTCTATATAGTCTGTTGATTATATTTCGACATGGTGTATAAGCCCCATTCAGCGATGTTTGGAGCGGGCTGGGTCGACGCCATTGTAAATGAATGTTTCAAGCATTGCTAATTCAGGCAAAAGACCGGTTGAACATTGCTTGCCGCGTGGCGCAAAAACATGTGCCCTGTTATCGCACAACACCAACAATGTTCAACCGGTCTTTTGCCTGAATTAGCAATGCTTGAAACATTCATTTAGAATGGCGTCGACCCAGCCCGCTCCAAACATCGCTGAATGGGGCTTATACACCATGTCGAAATATAATCAACAGACTATATAGAGTATTTCGTGATGTGCGCTTACAAAACAGTCGCATGACTGACACTTTTTGCAAAAGCTAGGCCCGCACCATACTTTTGTGGCATTGAGTTTTGCATGTAGTGAGTGATAGACATTGGAAAAGTGCGGTTTTCAAAGAAACTCGACAGAACCCCATGCCAGTGTTCCAGAAAGACAATTTTGGTTGATCCCGCTGAGATCTTCGACAGACCGGAAGTTGGTTGATCGCAGCCTTGAATAAAGCGGGTTTTCGACAAAATAACCAGTAAACGACATGGCTCGAGGAGAGTACGAGGTGTGTATAATAACTGCTCACATTATGAAAACCACGTGGCTCGTTTGAAGCTCTGTGATCAAAGAAGGAAGGATCTTGTGTCCACACTGCACCGTACATACAACGGTCGCAAATGCTCACACGTACAGTAGGTGTATGTAGGACCTGGTCACCCAGATAATGGTTTGCAAACACAACAAAATGAATAATGTGCACAAAGGGTTCACGGAAATTGTACACGCCGAATTTTCTTTTTTCGTTTGCAACAAAATAACCCAACCAGGAACCAGCTCGAAATGCGTAGGCGTTTTCGTGTGTCTACCACCACCGTTTTGGACCATGGTCTCTGTCTGGGAAGGAAGCGTTTTGTAAAATATGTTGCACATTGTATAGTAAATTTCTTGTTTCGTAGCCTCATGCATTTTTACAGACGCAGGGAAACTCCCGTTCGAAGTCGAAGCAGGCAACAAGCTCAACACAAAGTCAACAAGCCACACAGCTGAGACACACAGCTTGGAAGCATTCGAAACGCACGCGAACCAGCTGTGTCGCTTGTTGACTTTGTGTTGAGCTTGTTGCCTGCTTCGACTTCGAACGGGAGTTTTCCTGCATCTGCTAAATTCATGAGGCAACGAAACTAGAAACTTACTATAGTATGCACTCCATACACAATGATTCAGCATCAATTGTACTGATATTTGACAACTACATATTTTGGCATTCCACAGTTTTCTCTGCGAAACCAGTGATGGTTGGTCGCAGCTGGCAGACTTACAACACACAACGCATGAATGTGACAGCCTGAAATAGGGCAGTTCCTGTCAAAGGAAAGAATGAGCGACACCTTATTCTGATATTATCGAATCACTGTCAAGGCCGACACCAGTAATAGGTTAGATTGAGCTGGCAATAATATTATCGGTGGTCCAGTTTGTAAAAAACCACCTGGATCAAATATCACGTCACCGACACAATATGGAGTACTATGCGAGCTCCATGTAGGTAGATACCTTATCCATGTCCCACGCAAAGTTCACATGCAGGTTTGGCCTGGCGCACCGTGCGCAATTAATTTTTCCTCCGGTGACAGCGGCGGTAGCAGAGAGAAAACCTGAATAGCGTTTGGTCAACACCAACGGTAATACTTTATTTCGACTTGCTTTCGGCACATATGGCTTTGTGGCCAAGTATTTATTGTCTACCTTACCTACAGTTGTCGAAAAACGTCCGTGGCCTGATGCCAGACCTCTGGGTCATTTATCATGTCTGCTGTCAGCGCGGATCAGGAAGATGTGATCGGGCGTGCAAAAGCCCCACTATTTTGGTTTGGCATGGACTGAGATGAAACTGCCGGAGAATGCCAAATAAAGCCCCGTGCCTCATTATTCTGCACATGTTTTGGAATTCACATTTATAATCCCCACCGTGTGTATGAGCATGTGACACATATATTATACATAACTAAAACGGCCCATGAATATGATCGTTGTTCTGAAATCCAGTTCCAAATGAGAGCCCACTGGGTACTTATTCCGCTAAAGATTTATTTGGCATACCCTGCAACACCGCTTTCACACGAAAGTCCAACTTGTATTATAATTTGGATACTGTACAATAGTAAATATTATGGTATAATGGGTCTTGAGAGCCTTTGAATGTCCCAAATTGCCCCCCGAAAAAAGTTGCAATACTGAGCACTCAGACCGGAACTGATAACGAAAGAAAAAAGATATTTTTTTGGCAAAGTGGACCTGTGCACGCAAAAAACAGCCGAGACACCAAAAAACAGCAGACCCTCCACAAGAATACACCACGAAAACAAATTCGCTGACGATATCCACGATTTCCTTCAGCAGCATTTGGTTGTTGGCGCGGGCGACACGGTTCATGTGCACCTAAAATGCGCCCTCGTAACGGCCCATTTGCTTATATCCGGAACGGAATTCTCCATGATACCCGAGAATTGTCAAATATTTATGAGCTGAAATGCGTCTGGCGGCTCGTTTATTACTTCGGAAGGAACCTCTAGGAACTCCTCCGACCTTGTGGGCTGGGGCTGACAACAAGCTTTGAGGGAAGGTAATCAGCCGAAAGTATATGCAGTAGGATCTGGTCGACAAACGAGTTTATTTGGGTAGGTGTGACGATATTTCAAAAGACCATTTCACAAACACAATGATAACATAATGTTGTCAGCATTCCGTTATTGAAAATACGTACGGGAGAATGGAAAACAAGCCCCCCCCCCCCGCAAGAATAACTCTGAACAGACTATTTCTTCATTCTCAGGCAATCATCACACAATCCCCGATGTTGTGCCCAGGGTTGTGCAAAAAACGACGGCGTTTTTTTTTTTAAAAAAGACGTCTGGGTCGTTTTTCGTTTTTTTAAACCCTGAATTTCCTTGATTTTCCCTGATTTTTTTTCAGGGAAAGTACCCTGATTTTCAAGGAAAATCAATTTTTTGTCCCATTTTTTTTTCAAAAAATTTTTTGACCAATTTTTACTTTGTCGAGATACGTCGATATACGGAGTTTGACTTTCAATGATGACCCCGGCCAAAGTTGGTCCCATGATGCGGGTCTGATATGGGATGTTAACAACTCGCTAGTAAAGTGTTGAAACCAGTTTATTTTGCTTCAGAAAACATAGAATTAATACATTTAACCACGTTTTCGTCCCAGCATGGGCGTTTTCCAACTTTTTTGGGGCATGTTTCGGTTATCTGGGCGTTTAAAAAAACGTTTTTTTACAAAAAACGCTTTAAAAACGAATTTTTTAAAAAAAGGTTTTTTGCCCAACCCTGGTTGTGCCACTGTTCAGTCCCGGAGCGGTTCAGGGCTGGCCATTCAGGCCGGCAGATTCAGTCCCCTTTGAAGAATGAGGCTAAGCCTATAAATGTTTCAAATACGCTGGGCCTGCATCACCACCGGGCCTGAAAAACCATTAAAGTGGAAGGGACATAATTCATATTTGGGAAATGGGACCATATTTTATTACTGGAACTGAAAGTCACAATCAAGCTGACCATTCTTCAAAAAGAAGTACCGTCGAAAAGTGTCAAATGAACCGTCAAAAAGTGTGCCAAAAGTGCACTTCTGGGAGTGTAAGCACCAACTGATCTAGCCGCCCCCTGTGCTTGATTTTCAGGCATCGTACGGAAACAGCACGTCACCGAACGAACGAAGTTGCAAAATCGATGTTGCACGATGTGATCGTCACAGCGACGGACTATGTTGAAAAATCATAAGTCCTTCAAAAAGGTTTATTTCGCGATTCTGAAACCGGTACTGGAGCCGGTCAAACTTGCCGTATTGGTTTATGCTTCATAAAAGCGCACCAGTATCGGTGTCCATTCGCAGGTCGATACCTTTGGACCACCTTCTGTTGCGTCCCCAATGTACATAGTCTTATATATGTAATCACCGAAACATTTTCAGTTCGATGTGTCAACAAGTGTCAACGGATCGGAAGTCAAATGAAACAGGCCTTCCTTGCTTTCTTCATATCCACCATTTTATGGTCATCACAAGAAATAATAATGTCGGTATGCCAAATTCTGGGTGCATACATATGATATCGAGTCCATCTGAGGTGTTTGGCTGCATGAATGTGTTTTGGACCGGCTGGTGCACTTTAGCGGTTGACTTTAGCCGCAGCAATTTCTTAACATGAATGCAAAAATCATCATGGTTTCCAAAAAAAAACATGAAAATATTAGTGCAGAATTTGTTTTTTTTCCGTGGATTTTTAAGAAGCAATGACTTTGCGTTTTGGTTATGCTATCAACACCAGACCAGACATGTCATTTTTGAGGTCAAAGGAATATAAGCACGGTTGAGCAACGTAATTCAAAAACTTTCACGACTTCTTCGAACAGAATCAGGAACAGATGCATCAAATTCTTCAACAACCTGAACGTCAATATCGTTAACTGAATGACCAGTATCATTTAAAAACGACCAACGAGTAGAAATAGACTTCTTACGGTCTTATGTTACGCAGATGTTCGCCAGTTCTAGCTGTAAGTGTTCGCTTTGTCTCGCCGACATATTGGAATCCACATTTTTTGCATGTGATAAGATAAACGACACTCTTGGTAGCAAAAGTTACTACGTGTAATGAAGTCCTCACCACTCACCAGTGACTGAGGATCTGGTAACGAAAGACTCGCAGGTGTAAAAACATGTGCCACAATTGCGTTGCTCACAGTCGAAGGTTCTTTGAGCAAAATAATACTTTATCTACCCAGCGGAGGTCACATGGCCCCTAGAGTCATGAGAGTCCACGAGAAGAACATTCTTCGCATCGTATCGAACTTGGTTATTGACGGAATTATCTGTGTGAAGAAATTATCTTTGTGAAGAAAATTTTTCGACCCTTGAGAAAAAATGACAAAAAATAACCCCCAAAAAGGCCATTTTTGGACGTTTTAGAACATTTTGTCCCCCCGAAAAATTTAAAAAAAAAATTTTTTTTAAATTTTTTTCAAAAACCGAAACAGCAACATGTCACTCGTCTTGCGCAAAGGCGTGCCCTCAAAGCACCTTACCGTCTGACCAATAACATTGGTATTTCTTGCTTCAATGCAGCCCTCAAGGCAACCCAGACAAAAAAAAATTTTTTTTGCCCAACCCTGGGTATGGTTGCCGTAGTTTAATGCGAACAACGACGCGGTATCGCCCTTGTCCGTGACTGTGTAACAGTATTGGCCTGGGACTGCCAGGCTATCGGGTTCCCCACCGTAAATACGGAATGGAACCTTCCAACAGCCTCAAAACAACGTTTTATGCGCATTTTTACCAAATGTTCTGAGATGGGGTGTGATCTATCTGAACTTCACATCCCT
>JASAMV010007437.1:0-11238 GCA_030248065.1 Rhynchonema sp. JSB1_4
GCTGTGATGAACCTCCAAAACACACAAAAACCGACATCAAAAACGTGCGGCGATCATTGGTCTTGGAGACTTGTAATCGATGCGAATTCTGTGATACTACACCAATTGTGACATACTGTACATGTACGCAAGATTCCAACTTTTTACCCCGGTAGTCCGCCATTAGGCGGCCTTCACAATGCATGCGGGTTGCGGGTTGCGGGCCGAGGTAATGCGGGCCCGCAAAAATTGAATCCGCACTAGGTTTCACAATGCAATGTGCGGGTTGCGGGCCAGAAGTTCTAATTGAAGCAAACCCGCAACCCGCAGTTCCTTGCCCGCATGCGGGTGCATTGTGAAACCAAAAAATGCGGGTTGCGGGCGAAGAGGAGTTTAGGAGACATGTCACAAAGAATAACATTCATGAGCTCTTCTTTGTCAATACTGACTTCGAAAAACATGTTCAGGTACTGGTCGCACAAAAAGTTTGCAAAAACTGGTCAAATTTTTTTCTGAATCGTGAAGCAGGAAAGTGACAGGGCAGTGACGTTGCGTTGCGCGATCGCACACAAGGCATGCAGTCTACAAAATGTATAGGTGCTCTTCTGGTTTATTTTCAGGTGAAAATGTTTTGTGAGAGTCACAAATAGCACAGCGGTTAAGAATGACTGAATGTGAAAATCATCAGGAATGATTTGATGAATTCTCATGTGGTCATTGTGCGACCAATATCTACTATTGAGTTTTAGTATCGTGTACTGATTTGAAGACGACCAACAAATTCCGATTACATTGTCCTTGTCTGGAGACCACCGAAGTTTCAAGTGGTGATTCAAATTTTCAAAACATGAGGAAGTATCAAACCTTGAAGCAAATTTCGTCTGTGCATTTCGCAAACATTTACCATACCGCTACGCTAACTGATAATAATACCGACATATAGGCAATCCGCCAGCTCATGGCACTCAACATGCACAGGCTGCACGCCACATTACTGCTGGCAATGAATGCATCTATTCTCTGCAGTTAACCGTTGAAAGTTGAAACATCCCTAAATTTTGCAACAGTGCAGAAAAGTGTCATGTCAAGCAGCTAATTAAAGGCGGGTGCTGCTGGATGCGCTGTGTGTATAAAAAGTGCCATGAGCCGATGGATTGCCTATACATATAAACACGTGCACTCCGTTTTGGACACAATGGGATTATAGATTCTCGTTGTTTTCAGTTGTTTGGAAAGCTGAGCTCGAAAGTTTCTGAAGAAACCTGTACAAATTTAGCATGCGAATTGATTGCGCAAATAAAGATAAGCGTGTTATGCTTGGCACGCTGTTCTTGGAATTCTGCAACATCGAAAACACATAGAGAGTCGAAAACTTGTGCTCTCTGAGCAATGGGTCAACAAAAATCAACCATCCAAGCATGCGCTGAGGACCCAAACCCGCAAAAAAATAGGATCAGTTCTAATCGAGAAATGCGGGTTGCGGGCCGATTTGGCCCGCAACCCGCAACCCGCACGCTGCTATGTGAAGGACACTCTGCGTGCGGGTTGCGGGTTGCGGGCCGGGCTCGGCCCGCAATCCGCGACCCGCAACCCGCATTTCTTGTGTCTTCACAATGCACAGTGCGGTTGCGGGCCGATGTGGCCCGCAACCCGCAACCCGCATGCATTGTGAAGGCCGCCTAAAACACGAACATTTTCCAAAAACTCGCTCCATGTTCACGTCGTGTGTGACGGATCCTTTCCGATCGGCAAGTTGAAACAAGAAAAACTATAGTTAGTTAAGTGATCTTAACAAATGTGTACGTTCCTAAAAAATAAACCAGTCCTATTCAAACTTTGTCAGGTAGCCGACCTGTTGGACTTATTCCATCGTTCCGGCAAACGCAATGTGCACAAACGTGAGATCGCCGGACAGGGTCATCTGATCGAACCACCCTATGGACCGATGTGTTTCGAATCAAAGGACGGGCAACCGCCAATGCCGGGTTGGGCTGATGATTCCAGTACATGTATTCTTTTAGCTTGCTTATCCACCAAGATATTTATAGTCGTAACGCCATGGCGTAGGTATCCTTGTTCCATCTTTGGTCCGAGTCACATTTTACGACAAAACCGTTTGTTTTGGCCAATGTTCCGCGAAAATCTGGATCGAGTCATTTTATAAACACGTTCGAGTTGCGCAAAATGAAAATGCTTTGCTGGTGTGGGAATAGATGGAATTTTTAGCATGTATAAATATTTCACCGTTCCGCTATTTTAGGAATTTATATGTAGGATCTGGACATATACGTCGCAACATTGATTCTGTGTTCGGTAACGCGGACATGAAGTGTGTTTACGCACGCAAATGTTCACGAACTCCGGTTTCCGCTCTCAACCTATAGTCCACCCAAAATTTTCAGGCACGGACACCAAGGACCCGCAATCGATGGGTATGGTTCTGCCAAATTTCGTCAACTTCTGGGGTGGCGACCCCCTGAAAAATGAAGAGGGGCAGGTTGAAGCTTGGAATGCTGTGTTGGAACACTTCGACAAACATTTGAAGACGCCCTCTCAGCGAATGAGGGCTAAATTGTAGATGTCCATTTTTACGTCAATGATACTCTTTTACTATTCAATTTTTAATCGGGTGCTATTTGATTCCAAGGGTGATGAAAATTTACATTTTTTAATTATTATTGGAATTGCTAAAAAATGCTATCTGTAGTAACTCACACGACGAGCACATAAAATACTCCATGCCAGCTTTTGCTAGTAAAATGAGTTCGTGCAGCATTAACCACGAAATCTGGTAAACGCAGAGCACAGGTTAGGCTGAAATGTACAGGTACCAAGGTTGCTCCTGTTTTGAGATTTTCAAAGTAAGGACTGAGCTCATGCAATTATTCCCCGGTGATATGGGTGATCACCGAGAAGTCCTTCCATTAATCGCCCAGCTTTTATTTGAAAGATGTGACGCATAATGGCACACGTTTTTTATTTGCCATTCACAACTTTGCTTCTTTTTCCACTGAACTTGTAGCTTTTTCTTCATATATTTTAACAGACAATTCTAACTGAACCATCATGCCCCATCATCAGTCGGTTTACCTCGGTGACAAAACGGCTGATGCTCCCGGCGGCACGTCAGCGTACATTCCCGAACAACAATGTAAGTTACATAAATATTTTACTTCTTCGCTGTTTTTTGTTTGATTATTATTGTTATTATTTTTTTACCCTTGAGGCTGATTAGCAGAGGCAGGGGCCAGTTAGGATTGTCTTTCCGCCGTAGGTAGCTGCATAATCGCATCAAATTAAAATCCATTTACTTCCAGCTGGTATGGTACAAGAGCGAATCAGCTTCTACGAGGGTCTATTCGGCAACCAGCCACCCGTCCAGCAGTCACCATGTGAGTGATCGGGAATATGATGAGCCTAATTTTGAAAATTTAAAAAAAACAAGAATGATTTTCAAAAAATCGCTTGAAACACTTTTGCAGCATTTCTGGTTCAGCAGCGCATCAACTACTATGAAGGTTTGGTTGGCGCCCCGCCCCGCCATCGCCTGGTGCAACTCAAAAAGGTGGAAAAATTGAAAAATGATAAAAAAATAACTTTTGAGAGAATCTTAAAAATTCAGGATTGCCACCCCAACCATTACCATGCAACATTGTGGTCAGCCCGTTGAATCTGCAGATTTCGGCCGGCGGCGGTCAGGCGTGGTTCACGGTCGGAAATACCGGACCCGGAAGGGTGCGTAGATAAAATTTGTTTTGGAAAGATTTACTTTTTCAAAAAAACTTCATTCGCTTACGCCTGTCCAGGCAGCAGTCAAGATAATGTGCTCCAACAACAACAATTATCGAGTGAATCCGGTGTTTGACGTGGTCGACCCGAATGCACAGTCGAATTTTCAAGTCGTTCGGCTGGTGAGTTGGAGAAAAAACTCGATTTTTTTAAAATGAGATAAAAAGTTTCGTGATTTCAAGGAATTTCTAATATTCCAGCCCGGCTACCCACAACAGGATTTCCTGATCGTGCAATCAATACCGGCCGGTGATTTGACCAATGCTCGGGTTGGGGCATACGTTCCTATGCACTTTCGCCTGAATGAGCAAGGTGGAACCAATTGAAACATCCTCTTGTTCAGGTGGTTTTCGCGAGCGGACAGCAGCCACGCGAGCACAACATCATATTGCGGGCCATGTGAGTGAAAAAGTACAAGAAAAATCGACATCATCGTAAGGATTGGAAACGCGAAACAAATAAACGAAATAACATTTTAGAAAAAGCCCAGGAATTATGAGCTGGATGGGCAGAGTCTGAATTTTTGGTCGCCTATTTCTCTAATCAGGAATTTTTGTCGTTTGGTGGCAAATGAGTTACCGAAGCAATCAAATGAGGTTTAGGTCTCCACTCGCAACGATTTAACGACATGATTATGAACGGCGTTGGCCACACTGACGCAAAGTGAATAAAGATAGTAGAATCTACAACTCCTCTAAAATATAAAATACTCGCCGATAAAATATACTTTTGCCAATATCTTCGCCAAAAAGAGTATCGTCAGTCAGTCCCCGATTGCCTTGATGACAATTTGTTCAAGTTTGTGTATGTCAAACGCGGTGACGAAGCGAATGTTGCCGATGTCGCGGTTGTGCGTCCAGTCGATCGCAACTTGACCGCTGCAAACACACACGCAAATAATCGTATATCGAATTTGGTGATCGGTTTCGATCTGTCCTGGTGGGGTGACTACCTGACAGACGCCGACAAAATGGATGGCCAGAAAACTAGGCCAAATCCTCAGCTGCCAGATCGGACACGACTTGGTGGCAAATGAATCGTGCTGCCTGTGCTCTCTATCGTAAGCCTACAAGAGCAAACCCGGGTTGATACAAAAGGCTTGTTGTAGTAAGCCCAACGTGGCTTGTTGTAGTTGGCTTGTTTTAAGTTTTGCTCATTTTGTTTCGCTCAACGTGGTCCTGCGCCCTGTGAACAGGGCGGTCTTGCTCAAAGTGGCTCTACTCAACTGTCAAAACACATACGTAAGGCTCACATACCGTGTTCTTGTTCCAGTGAGTTCGATCCAGGGTCGAACGCGCACGGTGGATTTCAGAATGGTCGGGTCGATGACGCTACAAACTGCGATATCGTCGACAAATGTGAGGCTCTGACCTGAAATTGTATATTATCTTATTTTTTACTTATATTTTCTGTTTTGGAGCTGTCATTGCCATCTGATCAGTGTATTGGTATCGGCCAAACCTGTCCTGGAATGTGTGTAAGTGGATGACATGAGGCAGTATGCGTGTTTGCTAAAGCATGTGATGTTTTACGCTGGTTTATGCGTCACGCCAGAAGGCGTTAGCTGTCAAGCATGCGTCCTGCAACCATTAACCTTTTGGGCTTCTAACAGTTGTAAAAGTCCCAGTGAAAAAAAGTTGACAAGCAGGTTTTGTAAGGAATTGGGTCAAGAAAAATCTTTCTGACAATCAACACCACTGACCGAATTGAGCGCAAAACTCGCGAATTTTCAAGCTGATTCGATTGAGAAAGTGGCCGAGTCGGGAGTCAGTCAACAAGTGCGCGTGATAGTCGAACTCCAGAATCTGAAACGGAACAGAACACGCAAAAGAAATAAACGGACAGCAATGGTTGAAAGAGAAAAACAATTGTCATATTTAATTCTGTTTCTTTTCTGTTTCTACAAAATTTCACTCCGTTTCTCAGTTGTGCAAGACAGTTTCTTGCCAACCCCGGCCGAGAACAATAAAATCTGTCAGTTCACAGCATTTCTTTACACGAATGCTGTACAAGACCGAACTGGCCAAAGTATGGACTTCGTTCGTTAGACGCGTCAGGATTTTGGGAATTTCACCCAGTGATTTCGTCTCTGACGATTGGCCCGGATCACCTGAGCTGTCAGACTTTCGGCGCGAAACAGCGACGTGTCCGCATGTTTTTGCGCAACGAGCGTGCCCCCAAACAAATTAGGTATTTGTTTGCTTTTTTGTTTTTATGCTTGCCTCAATCCCAAAACAGTCATTCAACCAAATGGCACATGTTCGACATTCTGAAGCAACCCAGGTGAAGCAAGAACAGTAACCTGGTTGTGCAGTGGTCCAGCCTGTACGCACACATCCCAAGGCACAATGGTGATCGGCGTATCGCGTATCTGCTCGCATACGATATACGCAGCCTCGGGATCGTGACAGAAATTGGCTTCCGTTGACGTGCCCTTTTTGTTGCCCATTCCTGAATGGAACACAGCTCCAAACGTGCGTATTGACACTTACGAGTCACCCAGAAATTGGGTTGTTTAACGTGGGCCCGCGTGCAAAGTTGGGAATCCAACCGTGTGATTGGCATGGTAATAGCTGTCTAACGATTGGCCTGACTGTTTGTGTTTGGAACTCAGCTCAATCTTCTTGTGAAATAAACTGCATGTCAGGAAAGTACGACACCGACCGTAAATATTGCCTCCCATGATGCAGATCTGTTTGAATCGACTGCCAACATTTGGATCGATTTTCAGCGCCGTTGCCATATTTGTCAACGGGCCGATTAGTATCAGACTGAGATCACCTGAAAGTGTGTGATATTATAATGTTTGGCTTATTGCCACGTCGTCGACGGAAGTCCAGAACGTACCAATAGGCTGGAAGCTCCTTATCCGGCTAATAGTAATGAGGCCAAACCATGGCGTGAAATCTTTTCATTAAATCATACGTATTATTTCTCGCGCTCATTTGGGGCTCATGTATTATTGCTTGATTTGACGAAAAGGTTTGACGCCACTTGAAGACAAAACTATTAGTTCCTTATCCTTATCCTACTATCAGGACAACGTATGGCTTACATGCCAAAGACTAGCATCTACAGCATATGCTGTAAGCGCGCATTCCAAATTGGCTTAAAACACGCATACAGCAATTCATTCAGACCACGACAACGAGAACAGTAGAGCACGCGCTCGAAACGCTTTTACCTTCATACAACTTGGAGTATTCAATCAGGGCGAGTGCGGCGTGTGCATTTTTGGCGGCAATTTGAAAATCGCTGGGATCAGGTATCGGTTGCAGATCGGCACAGTCGCCCAGTCCGTCCTGGCCATGTACATCAAGGGAGTAGGTTTGCGGCTCGCGCGTGGGGATGAGCGGGCCCGAAGCACCCTCGTGCACTGGGATCGACTGAAAAGGAGCGCCTCTATGCAGGTACTGTATACCATACGTATACCTATACCAACCTACTCAATCACCTGCATTTGCCTATAATGTAAAACATCAGACATCGTTCAGAATAAGGCTACGTTATGGACCCTTTCTGAAAGATTCACTGAAACCTTGCTGACCGAAATTCACTGAAAATTGCGGTCAAATATAATAAAAAAGAACTATAGGACAATGTGAAACGAACGGTTTTGCCGCACAATTTCAACAAACGTGCAGCGTTCGCGGTGGCCTGACGAACTGGCACGTTGCCAAAAACGGTCGTGATCGCGACGACCTGGGAAGACTGGCAGGTGCAAGTTCATATCAGATCATCATTCTGGGATCTCCGATTCAAACCCGTCTGATGTGAAGTGAATGGTGCACCCCCCCCGTTTCACCCACGGGCGATGCACCAGGTTATCGTCAGTGTGAATGCACCGGGTCAAGTGACTACAAAATAACAACGACTGAATGGTTTAATGCTGCTACTACGCAAATGCAGTAATTTCGTCAGCGCAATTCTTAGGCTTGAGCAGAGCCCGAATATTCGGGAACGGGCACGACAAGCTTGCTTATGATGTTTGCTTGCCGAAAATAAACCCAATCTACTTTATACCTGGACGGATTCTGTTCTGAGCGCGGTCACAATCGCTCGAGCGTCGTCCACACCGACATCTGTGTCGATTAACAACTTGCTGATTTTGGACATGTTTTGAGTGAAAAAAGTGGAAATGAAGATAATGAGATTGTGCGGTCCTGTTGGCATCCAAACAAGTGTTTTGCTTCTGTGCATCTTCTGGTGTACGCATCAGTGGCGGATCCAGCTTTTAGTCACGGGAGGGGCCAAATCCAAAAAAACAATTTTATCCAGTGTCTGTTCCATTGTTGAAAAGGCATTTTTCTCTAGTGCTTGTTTCGAATTTCGCGCTTTTTACACCAAATATCATACAAAATATGTCAATGCGCGCGAAGCGCGCGAAATTTTGGCACTTTCTACGCGCGAAAGCCAAATTCCATCGAAAATGGGTGTACAGTATCTGACGCGCGAAGCGCGCGACTTTTGGACTTTTGAAGTGTGTCAGAGTGAAAATCCTGCAATTTAGGGGTACTTTTACCTTCTTCTTTCCGAAACGTGGCGCCCCCTTCAGGGGCCAAATAGACCAAAGGGGGGCATGGCCCCTGTACCCCCTGGATCCGTCCTTGGTACGCACTGATGTACCAATATGCATTGACTCGTTTATCAGTTGTTGACCTGTCACGTTTATACCGTACGTGCCATAGCATTTGGGTGCAATGTCAATCGATAAGCAAATGCTCATCAATGCCTTGATAAATTACCCAGTTATCGGCAGCTGCACATGTACAGTATGTGTGTCGCACATGAGAGACATCTCATCTTCCTCGGTCTATCTTATGTACAAGAAGGTACATAATATGTATGTATGTACCTGCACCAATAAGAAGTGATGTACCAGACATGCAGCATGAGCAGCGCTTCACAACAATGCGAAAACGTTCTCTGAAAGCAAACAAGGGGATTTACATAGCATACAGCAGGTTGCCTCAGTATCATTTTTGGCGCTGAAACAGTGTCTTTTAGAATTTTTCTTCAGAGACACCGCATAAAAATGTGGTTTTCAGAAGTTTGCTTGAGCGCACTATATATGCGGGTTAGTACTCCAAAAATGCAACAAAGGGCCTTGGCGTAATTTCGCAAATTAAAAAATAAACAACTGCAAGAATTTGTTTACTTAGCTGTCAACCAACGCAATCGCCGTGCTTGTGCATGCAAGCGTGTGTGTCTAGGTATACTTTGCTACGTTTTGCATTTTATGTACACATTCTGAAAACATGAACCATAGTCACACGCTGTTTAAGCTCATGAACCTGTAGCACGATTTATCATTATAAAAAAATTAATTGCACGCCAGGACCATTTTCAGTACCAAAAACGTGCCATGTCGAAATTCGCCATAATTGAGCCACAGACAAGTTCATGTGATCGTACGTCTTTACAATGGGCGCATGAAACCACATTTCACGGCGTGAAGGACATCATCGGAGCGCCCGCTTTCTTGAAGCCCATTTTGGGGCTGATAATTCTGGGATTCCTTGTGTTGTCCGTCTGGCAGTCCTCAGATATTATTCGCCATTTCACTGAGGGTCCACATTTTGTTACCGAGGTTCGCTACGCTGGCGACGGTAGTGGGCCGGTGTTTCCGCGTGTCAAAATCTGCAATCTAAATGCTATCAATCGGACAAAGGTGAAGTAGGCTTTTACTTAAAAGCGGCCCACTTTCAGCGGCTCGCCTCAAAACTGGTACGAATTTCTGGTTCCAGGTTTTGGTCTCTGAAACAAAGGCTGAGTCGTTCCGCGGAACTGAAGGATCAAGTGGAGAAACTGCAGTTCCGGGTGCAATTCTAGGCTGAAACTTGAAGTCGCGTGCACGCGCCATCCCAGTACTGAAACATAGGCAGCGCACTCCAACGCATGCGCGAAACTTCGCGTGCACGTGACTTTTGCCTACACTTTGCACTGTCTCGCACGCGCGTGCACCCGCGTGCACGCGACTTCAACTTTCAGCCTAAAATTGCGCCCGGTACTGTAGTTGTTAACGTTGACAGCGTGATGTTTGCCTGACCAATCGTCAGCAGTGCGCAAGCAACAAAGCAAGTAACAGTGTATAATGTATCCATCTACGAATTGTTTCGAACTGAACATGTCTGGCTGAAACACAGCGACTTTTCCTCCACTTTCCTTGTACTAAAGTCGGTGGAGGAAGTCGTGTTTTGGTGCACCATTCGCAGTGAATCGTACTTGTTGCATGGGCGGGACAATGCCGTCTGCGCAGTAGGTCCGAGTATCTGAGCCAAGATCTCGTCCGGGGCCCATGGCAATCGTTCCTCCACTCGTTCCTTCAGTTCGGCGGAATAAGTATAACCGCATCTTAACTCTTAACAGCCTGCGTTTGGCCTGAATTGAACTATTGATAATAATAATGTTCTTCTGGCAGGACTACGATCATGCAACATTATAGGTTTCCCGTGAGGTACATTTTGAATTTCAAACACACAGGCAAAAGAATTCGGCATCTCAGACGAAGTGATCTCAGCGATGATGTTAGCACTGGACAGCTTCCAGAACCGGTTCGACATGAACCTATTGGCCAGGCCTGAGTACCAGCAGGAACTAAAGGACATCAACGATGCGTGGACGCTGTTCTACTCTGATCCAACAATACCGCTACCAAAGAACCAATACGATTTGATACAATTTCTCGGCCACGATTGTAGACCGACGTTAGTTCTTTTTTGCGGTTCTTTTCTCGAAATAAACTTTCCCCTTTTTTAATGTTTGCATATCGGTTGATGTGCAGTTACGGAAGGCGCAAATAAGTAGTCCTACCGAGTACCGACTAGTGGTTGTGGCAGATGGTTAAAAGCATCAGTTTTCGAACGTGATCCAACAGGAAAAAAGGGATTGCAACGTTGGGGATGATTTTTGCAGCTTTCCGTACGCTTGTATGTCATCTTCGGCCTCCGTGTTCAACTGTTGCGATCACGCCGAACCGATTCTTGACCCGACTTTCGGTCTTTGTTGGGTGATTACGGTGCCGGATGCGAAAGAACCAGATCAAATTTATAAACAACTGAAACCAGGTTGGAAAATAAAAAAAACTTTCTTGGAAAAAATGAAATAAACACAAAAGTGTCGTTTCATACATTCCGGTTTCATCTTGGAAAGATGCTTTATATTGTATGGAGGGCGTGAGGTGAGTATCGAGAAAGCACCTCAAATTCGATCCAACTGGACCAATCACATCTCTTTTTTGGTCTATTATAATAAACCACATCTATGTAGATTAACCATCAAAAAACTTTTTAAGGTATCGATTACGGCGTTCGCATTCCAATCGAACCCAACTTAGAGCAGTACAACAATGACATAGTGGCCGGTAACACATACCACACCGGTGTCGTTGTTTTGCCCATGTTCAACCACTACACGCACGTGTGGAGTGACTCGTTTCAGATACAACCAGGTTCGGCTAAGGGCGCCCTT
>JASAMV010007438.1:0-14905 GCA_030248065.1 Rhynchonema sp. JSB1_4
ATCTATGCCCCACAGATGACCCAATAACAAAAAAATCTTTCCACAGAGATCTTCGGGATTACAGGCCTATCGTGGGGCATACTATAAGTGACGTTCTGCATGCAAAGTACGTAATCGGTTCAGTGCAGCTTATGCACTTGAACCACATAATCCATATTTGGTTATGGGATTGGAGTGCTTCTGGCCACACATTGCAGGTCAGAACATTCCTGGTTTACTGCACCATAGTGGTGCTTGACGTTTCGTGCTTTAGGCCGGTTATTGGCGCTTGAACTGGCAAGGCACAGCAATCCAGCACGAACATCAACCAAGTTAAGCCAGTTGTATTTCAAAATTCAAAAGATGACTTGGTTCGCCACTTTTACACACTCGTTTAGCAGAACCCACCAAAAGTTGAGCGAAATTTCAGCGATAAGGAAACGGACTAATCCTCGATTAAGCACAGATCGTTTACTATGTTTTTAGCAGCCTATTCCGAACGATTTCAAATTCAAATGAGAATATTCGCGGGCAGAGTACCTAATTGATTACTTAACAAACAATCACATTGACATTGCTAATAATGATATTTGTGTCAGCATCCGATAGAGCAGGTAATGAAATCAAAAAAGTCACGTAATAATAATCTGAACACTATACAACGTCAGTAAACAATCAATAGAATACAGCTTCCACTCGGGCACTCAAACTGTTGTGAGTTCGTCGAATTCAGATCTTCCGACAGGAGTGCAACTTGATAATCAGACAACACTCCTTATTTTATTCCATTCGACGAAGGTACGTATACTGAAACTGCAGTGCCCGGGAAATCCTGCGAAATGCGGCCCACGAGGTCGAATTTTGGATTTGGGCAAAAATGAATCTAGATGGCCAACTGACTGCGCATATGGTATAAGCAATGGAGCGCACCATTGCCCCGGCCTACGACCCCTGTCGCCTGCTGGGGAGGTTTCAGCAAATGGATTGTGCGAATGTGCTAAATTCTAATACCATATCGGGGCGATTCTCGCTCACTCGCGACACAGCAGACGCACTTGTGATCCAAAAAATTCAATTTATAGTGCAAAAATCGATTCCACAATACTCACTTGTGGATGGGTTGTGCGTGAAACTGACACAGCCCGGTTGATTGAAACATTCGTGAGCGCAGACGGTTCTTTGGTTTTGGCCCAAGGATTGTCGGCCAGTTGGGCGATGAAGTGAGATTGGGGGCGATGTGCTCAAGGTGCAAACGGTGCAAGTCAAAAAGCAACCATTGAATACGGGCGATGCTATACTTTACGTGCGATGCGCCGCTGCTCGCCCCTTGCCGCCCGTCTCGCCCCTTGCAAGAAAAATCCACCCACTGGGCCCGCAAAATACATACGGGGTTTGATATTATGCTCAATTTATGCCTGGCAGGGTTCCAGAATGCTCATCTGCTGATTATGAGTGTAATCTGCTGAGGTGTGCCAACACCTGAGTGGCGTCAGGTGTTTCAGATCACATGCACGTGAAGCGATAAGTTAACTACAGTATTTTTAGGCATATTCCATTTCACATAAAGTTTTGACTCCAGTACGAAAATAATCGCAAATATCGTAAATGTCTTGCGAAGCTCAAGAATAATCGTATAGCAATTGAAAGATGTTCAAGACCACCTTCTGCCTGCCTTCGGTGCTACTGACTTGCGCTTGTGTCATCTTGGCCACAGGTGTCGTGGCACATCAGGGTACATCAACCGACAAACAGACAAAATCAATAAGTGAGTCACTCGTGTGAGTCTAGCGCAAATTCAGATTAGTGAAACAATCAGACGTGGCCGCTGATTTGGGAAATGTTAAAATTACACGCTGTAGAATACAAGGCGGTGTATTAGTATTTCTCTTTCTATTCGTATTGTAAGCACACCACCTCCGAAATCGGGCTCATGTTGGCGTAGTGTTACTTTGCATTACGAGCCGAAAACGCATGCTGGTGAAGACCGAGGCAACGCTCTTCAAATGATTGCAGGTTGTAAAGACGGAGCCAAGGGGGCGCCATCGCTCGATTACAATGGCCATTGCTATGTTTTGGTCGATCAAAAATTTGTGGGTGGCCAGCAATTCAATTGAACCGGAGCACGAGAAAACTGTGTCTTGTATGTTCATGTGCTAATACAAGAGTTTGCTACAGCCCCAGGACTCTTTTTCTGGGAAGGTTTTTTTGAACATTATGATTGGAATCATGTCGGTCGCAACCCTTATCACAATCGCTTCCACTGTCCATTTCAAGGCCCATAAAAAAACAGGATCCTAAGAGCTTCACAGGAGTTTTATCGAACTTCACACAAAGCCAGATCAAATTTAAGCGTTTGTAGCCTTCTCGCTCAGGCAATTCGCTGGTGGACGGCTGGCTTGGATTGAGGACAAACAAACCATGGTGAAGATCTTGAGTTGGCTCAACAACGCCTACAAGCCCGTTCAAGAATATGTATGTAAAATTCGGTCGTTATGCCATACGAAGGTCCTATTGAGCTGCTCATGACTGAACAGAATGAACAAATGCCAAAATCTTTCTCCGAGAACACAACTGTTAAGTTCCTGCGAAAGGCAACCAATTTTCCAGTTAGAATTTAGAAAACCAACATTTCCCTTACCTAATGTTCCTATGGATCATTTGATTTCGATTGAGTGTGATTCCACATGGGGGAAAACACTACAGTATCGTGAAAGGTGTGTCTCAACCATTTCTACACCCAACTACATTCCCTTCTTTGTTGCAAAATTTCACGTCTTTGCTTGTGGGGTGCTTAAAACTCGAAATCCAGTTCATGGTTGCCTGAACTTGATCAACCACGGTCAAAGAAACTCTGGACGCAGCAAGACGCTCGCAAAAAAGCTTTTTCGGTTTTCAAATGAAGCTGCGTGTTCTTGGAGCGATAATTGAAAAAATTCGGAAGATTTCGAGCTTTGGCGCAAAACGTGAAAGTTTGCAAAAAGAAGGAGAAATAAGCAGGTTTTTTCAATTGAGAACAGGAAGTTAATGGGCTTGGAAGCGTCAAAACCTCCCATATTTTCTTGTCATTATTAATGTATCCCCCTTCGCATTACAGTTCCGTTGGTGGCTTGGCTTGAAAAAACACGGCGATAACTGGGCCTGGTACAGGGGCGATGGTTCGATGGACCATATTGCCACGTATTTGCCTTGGCACGCAGGTATGGGAACAACACACCACGGGCGTTCGTTTTATTGTGAAAATGCTGGTTCAAAAAGAGAGCTACACCTGAAAATTCGGGACCTGACAACTTCGTCATTAAACAGGAATGCACAATGTGGGGCTGTCATGCAGGGTCCACGTACATATGGTCGGGGGTGGAAAATGGGTTGGGTCTTCGCCATTTGTTTATTTTTGACCAGCGTAAGGGTTCCTCACAGCACAGAAGAGAACAAATTTTACGGTGGTCGAAATTATATACGCAATAAAATAGCAAGTCGTATGTACCACGACGACCCAACCCATTTTGCACCCCAACCCATTTTACGACCCAACCCATTTCGCGCACGCGGCCCAGCATGCCAGCAAAGTGGATACCGGCCTTCGGTCTTTACTTCATATATCCAGAAATGTGTCCTGCAGGGGAACCAAGTGGTGACGGCGACTGTGGCCAGACGATATACTACAATGGAGCGCTCGGGCTGAATGACGAAAACTGTGGTAAAATGAACCCTTTGATATGTCAAATTTATTGAGCGCGTCACAGCGCCGCAGAGTGATCAAACTTTGGCGCTTTATCAAATCAAAACATTGATTTATTTAGCCTAAAGACATATAGGTATACATGTGCAAAATGTAAACTGTGTCGCGGTTGCGACAAGGCATATAGTGAAAGTCAGCTCCTGGCATTGTGTGGCGTTTGGTTGAGTGATGCCGTTCAGTGTGATTGGATGTCCGTTGTAGTTTAGATTCAATGTTGCAAGTTCCGATAACTTAATATTCCGATGCTCAATAATACGATATTCATTACGTCAGAAATGTAATACAGCTCAATATTAAACCGACACACAAAGTCTCAATCTCAACAGTGAAAACAGAATGAAGAATAAGAATCACAGACAGAACAGACCGTCAGCTTATCAGCAGCATCACACACGTGTTATTCAGCCAAAACATGCTCTTTTGAAATGACATACTCAAGAGCACCATGGCGTTTCATGGAGAACTGCCGGTCCTCCACAAAATGGTCAAAAGCGAACATTCGCCGCGCAGTTAAGACCCTGACAATCGCGAAAGACGACAACCGGAAAGTTAACTTTCGATTTTCGCTTTTTGTTTTCAGAGGGCAAAAGCGAAAAGCAGACAAAATCAGTCATCACTCATCTCACTCACCAATCGCAGGCTGTGAAACATCTTCTTTATCGGTCGCCTGTGCTGTGGCTGTGACTAAGCGCAATGTTAATGATGTTGCTGTTGTATGTTTTGTGGTGATAAAGGGCGAAAAACAAAAGCGAAAACCGCGTTGTAAACTTTTCGCTTTTCGCGTTTGTTAGTGTCCAGCCTAATTATCCAATCAAGTATCAAATGAGCCTTAATTTGCAAACCAAAAAATAAAATCAAAAGAAAAGGCAGCACCATATCCCGTCATGCTATTATCACCTAAAAAAGTTAAGTTATTTCCTGTTGTCCCTTGCATCGTTCCGTGAGGACTGGTGCAGTTGACCATCGCATCTATCCGTGACGTACATATCCTTGGTTTGTTTCGTCACAGTTTATGGAAGTTAGTCGCATGTTGAATGTTCCTGCGAGAATAATGCCACTTTTTGTGAACTAGAGTCGACACTCGTTATAATAGATTGCGCTATAATGGAATATGTAGCTGGTCCAGTGCGTCCCGCCATCACGTCCCGTCTATTATAACGAGGTAGACTGTAGCTTAGATTTTTCAATAAAAAAATTGAAGCAATTTTGCAAAGACGTTGCGAAGGTGCCGGTTGTCTCCATAGGTCGGTGGGTTCAATCAGCCATCGCCATTTCGGTTGGGTTGAACCGTCCTGTGGTGCAAAACAGTGAAGTGCGGGACATTGGGGGACTGCGATGATGGAGAAAGACCAAGAATAATATATGCTATTTCACAACAGTGCGTAAGGCCGGTTTCACAATGCGTGCGGGTTGCGGGTTAGGGTTTTGGCATTTGGAGACGTTCAGGTAAGACACTCACGCATAATTTTGGTATAATGGATCTAATTTGCCGCCAACCCGCATCACTTTTTGCGGGTTAGCGGAAAATGTGGTCTGGTGATGTTTCAAACTGTTTGTATAGAAATCAAAATCAACTAGCATGTCAAGCCCGATGCCCTGATCACAACGGTACCAGAATTATGAGTAAAGAACTTCTGTATCTGCTGCTACATACGAAAATGTCTGACCCGCAACACGCACAAGCATGCATTGTGAAACCGGCCTAATGAGCAAAAATATTTCGAGTCAAGTGAAAGCCAAACTCAAGTGAGCCTGATCCCCGACTAGCACCCAACCCACAATGCCAGCAAAGTGCATACATATACCGGCTTGAATAACATAAAAAGAAAATCATCATCATACCGTCGAATGGTGAGTGGCAGCTTTGACAAGGTTGATGATTGCAAACAACGGTATCCAGATGATGCATGCAATTGTGATAAAGCAACCAATCAGCTCGCCCCAGATCGGGAACAGATAGTCATCCAACTTGGTACGCTCGTACGTGGCCCACATCCAAATGAGCACACCCTGAATTATAACTGATGAGAAGTCTCTTTCCATTATTCTTTGTTAACTCCTGTCTTGGTCACGCGTATTAATCTGTAGATCTGGAAAAAATGTTCAGGTTGGAATTAGTGGGTTCAGTAAACCTCGAAACAGCCCTCAAAAAAGTCACGTGACCGGACGGGGATCCCACACCAGGTTTCGTGTGTATCGTATACCATACAAATGTACCGAAAGCAGCAGCGGCGTGACAACGGTCCAGTTGATCCGCCAGTACCAGTTGGTCGGATATCCGAGCACTTTCCAGAACGTGCTTGGTGGGCTGCCCATCATGAGCTTTATGTCCTGATTGAACCGTCGAATGCCGTACACCCACGAAACCATGCACACTTCGGCCAGAGCCGTCAACACCAACGCCCAACCGGCCACAAAATGGTCCAACAGTCGCAGGATGTAGGTGCCGTTCTAGAATGCGTTGTGTGGCTGATTGTGTTGTTTGTGTGTCATTATACTCGTGTATGTGACGGTGTTGTACCATGACTGCAATATGCAGAGGTACAGAGGTCGGGAGGGGAGTGATGTGATCACAAAGCGTTTAATCGAAATCACGGTCTCGAAATTCCGAAGGTTTTTTTGGATCCGTTTCTCGATCCCAAAAAATGTCAATATAGATCCCGATAGACAGGGTCCAGCTCCTGCGATCACGTCGGAATCCCGATCACAAATTTCGGCTTCCCGACAAGTAAAAACCTATGATATGTAACATAACATGCGTGGTCATTCAGTAGTTTCCAGTGTCATCCCCAACACGAACGAAATTATGCTCACCGCTAAAACCATAAAATATGCATTGATGCGTAAACTCAAAGAATAAACGATCCAGCCAAACCGGGCAGCATAGCACGATGCCGAGCAAGAATGAGACGACACATACGGTGCTGACCACGCAGCCTTTCAGCACCGGTTTGCGCAACTGAGGCCAATTGTCACAGATGGACGTGATGACAACCTCGACAAACACCAGCTGCAATATTAACTACGGTAGCAAATATTCGAGGAAAACATTAAACAGCAGCCGGACTGTGATAGACTCTTTCTTCCACTACCGATTTACAACAATGTTATCAGAAGACAGATCCGATCCGGTCGTAACATATAATATCTTTCATATTGGTGTTCCTGCCCATCTCACCGGCCTACACGTCGATAAGGTATTGGTCGCACAATGACCATATAAGAATCCATCCAAAAATTTTCCTGAATGGTAAGGCACGTCTCGCTGCAGATCACAAGCGGTCTATTTATATTTTTTCCGAAACATTTATGCCGATATCACGCACACTGTGTTCAAACAGCTTCACTGTAATATCGCCAGAAATGTTTTGGAAAAAATATAAATAGACCGCTTGTGATCTGCAGCGAGACGTGCCTTACCATTCAGGAAAATTTTTGGATGGATTCTTATATAGTCATTGTGCAACCAATATTTCTGAAGTTCATCCATTCGTGAATGAGACGCGCGGTTCCACATGTTTCGAATTTTTTAGAAAACAAAAGAGAAAGAACCAGCATGTTAACGCGTGGAACCGACAGTACAGATAGTGTTAAAGGGTGTGTCTAACGTCTCTTAACCCCATGTTTTATGAGGTGCAATCGAAAGATGACCTCGACAGGCCGGCGTGTGCAAAAAACCGCGTCTTGTAGCTCGCTAAATCGCGAAATCTTGAGGGTTACTTTTCGAATTAAATCAATTTCCGGACACAAAACTCCAGGCGCTTTTGAGTGGGCGCTACTCACGTTTGGCGTTTTTCTGCTGAAACATTGCATGTTTAAGCGCGGCTCAGCCGCCTATACAATGCACGTAGACGCTCAACACGCACCGCTCTGGCTGCTGGCTTGACTGTGGACACAATGAATGTTTCATTTAACACATAGAAGCTGGTTTGTGTGTGTTTCGCTTCGTAGCTTTTTTCCGTCAGCTCAGTCTGAATTTTGTGTCCGGAAATTGATTTTATTCGAAAAGTAACCCTCAAGATTTCGCGATTTAGCGAGTTAGAAGACGCGATTTTTTGCACACGGCGGCCTTTCGGGGGCATCTTTCAATTCCGCCCAAAAAAACAAGGGGTTAGGAGACGTTAGACACACCCTTTAATCAAGTGATCGAGATAAACATTCCCATTTGATAAAAAAAACAAAGAAAATAACACACCTGTGAGTCGATGCCGAGCAAGACCAACATGAAGAAGAACAGCAGCGACCAAAACCACGATGGTTGAATGCGTGCAAGCGCGTCCGGATAAGCGACAAACGCCAGCGTCGGACCGCTTTTTGCGATCGTCGCCACTGGAATGGGTTTTCAATTTTTTTTCTTGAATTCCTGCGTGCGCGGTCGAGAGAAGTTCGACAACCTTCTTGTCCGGTCTGTTTGGCCATGAAACCGATGATCGGGAAGATGACGAAACCGGCAAACACGCTCGTGGCGCAATTGCCCAGCACAACAATCAGCGTGTCCCTGACACCAGGGTTGGATTTAAAAAAAAGTAAAAAATAAAAAATTTTTTTTTTAAAAAGTTGGCCACTTTTTTTATTTTAAAATTTTAAAAAGTAAGTCCAGTTTTTTTATTAGTTTTTCACTTTTTTTCGTAATTTTCTGACTTTTTTAAGGTAAAAAGGCATATTTTCATGTGTTTTCTTGCTCATGATTCTCAAAAATTTGCCTGCGGCGCTTATATTTCAGTTTGAAATGGTGTTGTGATGGACTCATACAGTTCCCAGACATCCCAACAACAGCTGCATGTATAATATAGGACACCCCATACCGTATACTGTACAGTAATTGAGCGTGTCGTAAGCTATCGACAGACTCCACGTTGCTCGCCTGTTTGCAGTTGTGCGGATTAGCTATGTATTTGTTGCTTTTGTGACACAAAATAGGTATGGTGTGAGTCTTTATCTCTCTTCAAATCTATCCCCAAATTCACAAACAGAAGGTTGGTCTTCCCTTTGTCATATACAGTATGTATACCCACAGTTACCTTCGAATTTCTCAAAGTCATGACCAAGGGGATTAGATCGCAGGTGATTACGTAAACATGCAAGTCAGTGGAAAAGTTCTCTTTAGTATCCCTCAAAACATACCTTACTAACATGATTTCAGAAATTTCATTCTTGAAGAAACCAATTTTTTGGGGGTCCGGAATAAAAAAAAGTGATTTTTAAAAAAAAATTTTAAAAAGTTTTTTTTTAAAAAAAGTTCGATAATAAAAAAATTTTTTAATCCAACCCTGCCTGACACACAAAGCTGGGTCACATGTGTGGTTATTGTTGGCCGAAGTGAAATATAACATTATGTATACTCTGGCAATACTTTTGTGTGAAACTTTTCAAGCGTGATGCCTGATTCGTAAAGCGCACGCAGCTCGCGCAGCCAGCTGAGTTTCATAGCATTGCGCAAATCACTACGTTAGACTTGTGTGTTGTGTGTGTGTGGCTGGTAGTCACCACGTCACGTGACCGCTGCAACTAATACACGCATAATGCGCTTTACGGATCAGAGAGCAACGTGTTTGAAAAGTTTATCCCAAGAATGTTGTCAGAGTATAAGTATACTGTATATGTATATTCAGAGGAAGAATTTCGTACAGTCACAAGCAGGCATATGTAACAAACCTGAGCAAATTATTGTTGAATTCGTTGTAACTGGCCAACGTCGTCAGCCCGCCCCAACCAATGCTGAGCGAAAAGAACATCTGAATGGCCGCTTTGACCCAGGTGCTCGCTTTGATGACGTGCTCGAAATTGGGCACAATGTAGTACTTGACACCCTCCCAGGCCCCGTCCAGCGTCAGACCCCGGATCATCAGGCACACGAGAATCACGTACGGAAATGTTGCCGTGAAGTACACCACCTGCAATGTTTATGTTCACGTTTATGATGAATATTGTTTATGTAAAAGCGCTGGAGTGCTGTAACCATCAATGGTGATGACCATCCACATGATAACAAGGAAGGCCGAGATAAAAGTATGGAAGCACGTTCTTTTCCATGTCCACCGTATTCCCCAGACTAGAACAGAGGCTCGCTCGGTTATTTTCAGAAAAATTATTTTCATTATTTATTTTGGGGGCTTTACTTTGGGTGTCCTGTCTCTGTGAATGCGGAATCCTTGTGTCGTTCTCGAAGACCCCACCCCGTCTGACTTCAATTTGTTGCATTTTATGCGAACAGCAGAGAGTTGTTCAGCGCAGAAATGTCGTGGGAGTCAAAATGGAATTTACACACCGAGGTGGAGAGCGCGCGATATATCAAACAGCTTTTTTCAATTGCACCGCGCGATTGATTGCGATTGCGCGGTCTCGAATTCGGGCCATTGCGCAGTTTGTCATGCCAAGGCGATCCAAATGTTTCACAACACTAACTTTTCCTGACGATTTCACGCCTCGAATCAAACAGACGAACACGAGCATCCACGCAAACAACAAACACACAACCAGGTCCCACTTGGGCAGACCACCATAGCCGAGACCATCAGATTGTCCCAGAATGTAGTATTTGCTGTAGAACAAGAAAACGGCGGACAGAAACTTGACTGAAAATTAAACCTGGCCCGCCACTGTTGATATTTGAAAATTTTGGCCTGTTTTTATGATTTATTACTGTTGCCGACATCGAGGCGAACAAGGTTTGCATTCGTGACTTTTCCATTAAGTGCCGATTTAATACCGAAATTAATCCATAAACCTCGGTTCTCGGGAACAAAATTCCAAAAAAATAGATAGGCCCCACTTATTGCATTTCAAGAACACACGAAACAAATATTCAAGATGGCCGACTGTTTCTTATCACAAGTATACGGTAGTCACGTGATCTTGCCCATGTGTTTTGTACAGTACCGCTCCACTTGTTAGTGCATAACACACGTGTTGCAAGCGCGCGCACTGGCAGCACTGTGTAGTGGGAGCGTAACGTAGGGAGCGTAAAGTTCCTAATAGTACACTGTAAGCCTATGACAAATTGCGGCAATTCAAAATTCGTTCCTGGCTAACGTGACTGTCAAGAACTGGGGGTCCATCTATTTTTTTAATTTTGTTCCCGAGAACCGATGTTTATCGACTCATTTGGGCATAAAATCTGCACTAAATCAAAAAGTCCATGAATATAAGCCTTATTCGTCTCGATGTCGGCAACTCAATTAGAGCAAAAAAAACAAAACAAAAATTTCCAAATATCAATAGTGGCGGGCCAGGTTTAACGTTTTTTGGTGTACCTGTACGATCAGGAGAAACCCAACAATGCCATACGCTTGAGGTTAGGCGATGGATTCTGCTGATAGCACCAGACCGAAGCTCAGGCGGAAAAGATTAGGCTTAGGTTATGGTAATGTGGTTTTACGTTGGCACCTTTGACCGGGTCTCCGATAACGAAGCTGACCCACCTCAGTGTGTTTCTTTACTGAATTTATAGGCGCCATGGCACCTAAAAATTGAAATCTGGCACCTAGATCTTTTGGATTTGGGTGCTAGTAGTGGCTCCTACAATAATGCCTTTTTAGCGGTTTTGGCACCTACTTACATGTACTCTGGCAATTCTTTTGGGAGAAACTTTTCAACCGTGTTGCCTGATCCGTAAAGCGCATTATGCGTGCACTGGCTGCGGAAGTCACGTGACCGCTATAGCCAGTGCACGAATCACGCGCTTAACGGATCCGGCAACACGTTTGAAAAGTTTCTCCCATAAGAATTGTCAGAGTATAGGTGCTAGAACGTCCTGTTGGTACCTATAATTCGGAAGTTTAGGTACTATGGCACCTAGCTCTCATTTGACATACATAATCCTAACACGCCTCAAGACACAAATCACATTAAACCGCGCCAACCTCGCAGACCTGAACTCAAACAGAAATTTACCACTTTTGGGTGACCCAAAAACCGGATTTTACAAGGTGGACCGATCTGAAATTTCCACACTTCATTAACCTCCAGACGGACTCACAAAAACAATCAAAACACCACTCAACACAAACCACGTTAAACCGCGCCAACCTCGCGAACCTGAACTCGAACACAAATTTTACCACTTTTTGGGTGACCCAAAAACCGTTTTTACAGGGTGGACCAATCTGACGTTTTCATCACTTTCAAACCCGCAGACAGGCTCTCCAAACCAATCAAAATATCAACCAAAACAAGCCCCCCCCCCCCCCCCCCCCCCCTCACACACGGTCAGAATAATGCTCACAAAAAACAGTAGTTGTGCGACTAACCACCAAAAACTAAGTGAAACTTCACCGGCCGTTTTCTCGCGATAGAAGTGATATCAATTTTTCTGCCACACATGTAAGTACGGCCCACGACTAGACGAATCGAACGATATACGACTTGCCCGGCCTGATTCAGGATCCTTAGCGCAGTTGTCATCTGTCCCACTTTATGTAGCCGCCGGACACACAAATTTTCGGGTGGCTGAAAAACACCTTTCCACTGGGTGGATCGAGCTGAAATTTTCAGCGTTTTGTAACGGCTGGACGGCCACTCCAAAACAATCAAAACATCATTAAAAACCAATCACACGTCACCACGCTAGAACCCCCGTTTTTAACACACAAGGTATAGGCAAAAATCACTAAATCCAGCCTGGTGATGTTTCACTTGAGAATTTCGAAAAAAAATTTCCGCGGTCTCTCATCCTATCGAACTGTCCTTCCGATAGACATATTACAAACCCCGCAACGCAAAACCGCGATCGTTCGGTTTCCAACCAAGGTATACGGAGGTTAACGGCCGTTAACCCCGTGATTTTGGCGACTTTTGAGAACATTGACCTGAAAATTACACATTTTGGGCCTAAAAATGCCCATTGTAGGCCTTGGCGAAAATTGGGGGAGATAGTGTACCCGGAGGGGGAGATAGGGGGATAGTGTACCACCCGAGGGGGAGATAGCGTACCCGAGGAGGGACCCCCCTCCCCCCAGGAACTACACTGCCTTGCAACCTCCCGGAGGCTGGGTAGGGGGGTACCTCAGGGTAGTACTTGGGGAGTGGGGGGTCCCCCCCCCAAATTCATCTATCTATCGTCAACACTTTTTGATTTCATCTATCTATCGTCAACACTTATGGGCAAATCTATCTATCGTCAACAAATTCTGGGAACAATCTATCTATCGTCAACACATTTCGACCCCAAAATGGGTATTTTTGGCTCAAAATGGCTCAAAATCGGTATTTTTTGTCCCAAATAGGCAAAAAATCGCGCGCTACGCGCGGATTTAGTGCATCTTAGTACATTTTCATTAATATTTACACATTATTACCAACTTAGTACACTATACTATACCTTGATTTTTGGCGACCCCCCCCCCACCATCTATCTATCGTCAACAAGTTTGGGTCGACTCCCCCCAGATTTCGGACTTGGGTCATCTATCTATCGTCAACACATTTCGGGTCCCAATCTATCTATCGTCAACACCCTAACCAAGTACTACACTGGGGTACCTTGCAACCATGTGGATCCATCCCCCCCAAGGGTACCTTGCAACCATTTGCCTGCCACTACACTTCCCCCTCGGGTACGTCTGTTCCCCCTCCATGGTACGCCTGCCCCACTGTTCCCCCTCCGGGTTAGGGTTAGAGAGATGTCGGGTGCCGGGTGTCGGGTGCCAAAAAAGTGTAGGTGTCGGCAGTGCTGTGGCTACTTTTGCGGGGCGGGTAGGGTACATAGGTGCAGTGTAGTTCCTGGGGGGGGAGGGGGGGGGACCCCCCCCCTCGGGTACGTCTGTTCCCCCTCCGAGGTACGCCTGCCCCACTGTTCCCCCTCCGGGTACGTCTGCTCCCCCAATTTTTTCCTAAAATGGGCAAATTTAGGCCTAAAATAGACATTTTTAGGCATAAAATGAGTGATTTTTAGGTCAATGTCGTCAAAAATCGCCAAAATACCCTTTTTATAGGGGATTTTTCGTAAAAGAAGGCAAAAATAGTCCAATTTTTCGACCTCAAAAAATGACTTTTTTCCGTCCCCCCCCAAATTGGGACTTCCCCCCCCCCCCTTTTCCCCCCCCCCCAGGTAGGTACGTCTGTTCCCCCTCCGACAATAGTCGAGGGTACGTCTGTTCCCCCTCCGGACCAGGAACTACACTGGTTAGCACAGACACTACAGTGGTGCCTATGGGTGTTTTCGATGCTTATTGGTCCGCGCTTGGTCAAGGTTGTTCTGAACAAAAATATTTCCCAACTTCTGTCAAAAATCGGAAAATTTCGTGAAAAAAGACCGATGTTTCCCGGAGGCTGAGGTTTTCACACGCTAAATGTTTCATGCATGATCTTGGCTCTTTCACACGCAGGCCACGCTCGACGTGGCTACAGTAACCCGAAACATTTTAGTGTAGAAGAATTCAGGGTGATACGGTATGGTCTAACGGTCTAAGACTGCAAAGTACGGCTTGTTTGCCTATATCCTTTGGGGGTGACCGTCGAAAATCCCGAAAAAAAAATCCCGAAAAAAAATCCCGAAACGAAAAATCCTGAAAAAAAATCCCGAAAAGCAAAAATCCCGAAAAATAAAAAGGTGTAGAAATGGACCAAATTTTTTTTGTCAGAAGTTGGCATTTATGTAGTTGGTGCTCAGGCTTGCATTCAGGGTTAGGCTTAGGCTTAGGCTGCCAGCCAGGAAGACCTGTTCATACGAAGGAAACATCAATAAAAATACACATGCTCAGGCTTTATTTCAGGCTTAGGCTTAGGCTTAGGCTGCCAGCCAGGAAGACTTGTCCACGTAAAGGAACTATACACAAAAATACAACGCCCAGGCCTTCATTCAGGGTTAGGCTTAGGGCTCCACCAGATAGACCCGAAACCTGAAACATAATTTTTTTCTATGTCCACGTTTCGGGTTTCGGGTTTTGAAAAAAAAACCCGAAACCCGATACACAAAGCATGATAATCGAAAATGTTTCGGTCTTGCCACTTGTAGCTGCCGTGCCAACTTTATACGGTCAGACGAAACATTTTCGATTATCATGCTTCGTGTTTCGGTTTTCGGGTTTTTTTTTCAAAACCCGAAACATCTGGTGGAGCCCTTAGGCTTAGGCTGCCAGCCAGGAAGACATGACCGAACGAGAATTTCAATATCTTGAGCCCCAACTGATCCATTGCCCAAATTATAAGCTCCAACTGCATGAATACCCCTTTCTGCACCTTAAACTG